>JAPYZL010009544.1:0-24816 GCA_030522825.1 Platygaster orseoliae | reverse complement strand
ACTTTTCGACTCAGAAAAATATGAAAAAAATTTGGATAAAGTTTGGTACGTCGTTTTTATCCCCACTCCTCGTAAGAGCGCGTTTATTGTTTAAATTTTAAACTTGAATGACTTCTTTGTTTTTGAGTTTTGCAAAAAGTGGTAAAGGACTTTTCGACTCGAAATTGAAAAAGAAATTCAGGATTTTTTTTTATCGCGGTTTTTGGGACACCCTGTATTTAAAACGAATTTTTCATAGATTTAGCAGTTTCTCAGTATTTTATTATATTTGAAAGTATAAACATTTCGCCAAATTATAAAATTCTAAAATATCAAAGACTAAGATAGTTTAATTGTGTTAAAAAATTTCAACCTTCCGAAAAAATTAAAATGTTTCGTTTTTTACACATTTACATAAATACTGTTGAATAAAAAAAAATTTCTGGAACTACAAAAGTTTTTTATCAAATTTGTAGATATATTCAATATTATATATATTTTTGTAATAAAACTTTTCATTTTGAAAACGAATTTTCGTATCTTGAAAAATTTTGCATAGATTTCAAAAAGTTTCAAAGTATTTTATTATATTTGAAAGTATGAAAATTTCGAAAAATTATAAAATTTAAAAATATCAGAAACTTAGTTTGATTGTGTTAAAAAATTTCAACATTCCGAAAAATTAAAAATATTTTGTTTTTTACACATTAACATTATTACTGTTGAATAAAAAAAATTTCTATAACTACAAAAATTTTTTATTACATTCATAATTATGTTTTTTTTTAATTAAACTTTTTTATTTTGAAAACGAATTTCAATATCTTGAACAATTTGCAAAGATTTCGAAAATTTTAAAAGTATTTTATTATATTTGAAAGTATGAAAATTTCGCGAAATTATCAAACTCTAAAATATCAAAGAATCAGATAGTTTGATTGTGTTAGAAAATTTCAATATTCTGAAAAATTAAAAATATTTGGTTTTTTACACATTTACATTATTAGTTTTAAATAAAAAAAATTTCTAGAATTACAAAAATTTTTTATCAAATTCGTAGATATATTAATAATGATATTTTTTTTAAATATGCATACTGACGTTTATTACGAATTCCAAATATGGAAATCGAGTGAAATTTTGATATTTACAAAAATTTAGATTTCGGATATCAACATATTTGGTCTTGCAATTTTCAATAATTTTCAAATAAAACTACCAGTAAAATAATTACAAAAAAATGTCTTATAAAATAAAAAACTGAAAAACTTGGTAAGTTTTGAAAAATAACGACAAATTTCATAACCTTGAATAAATTTTAGTAAAATTGGAATTTCGTAAACTATTTTATGATATTAAAAAGTTTGAAAAATTCACAAAACTTTAAAGCTTTGAAATATCAAGGATCGTCTAAAATTCTTACATTTGAGAAATTCGTCAAATTGCAAAATAAAAATGACAAAGTTGGATAATGTTTGGAGGATTCAGATAGTTTGATTGTGTTAAAAAATTTTACATTCAAAAAAATTAAAAATAGATTATTACTTACATATTATTAAAAAATTTTAAAAAATTTTGTAGATAATGTTCATTATCTTTTTTTTTCTGAAATACTTGGAAAGTTTCGATAAATCACGATGAATCTTAAAATTGGGATTTTTGAAACTATATTATTATGTTTGTAAGTTTGACAACTTGCAAAAATTATAAAACTTTGAAATATCAAAGATCATTGAAGATTCTCAAATTCAAAAAATTCGTCTAGTTCCAAAATAAAAATGACAAAGTTACTTAAAGTTTAGATGTTTCAGATAGTTTGAACTTGTAAAAAAATTTCAATACGATTCCGAAAAATGAAAAATATCTAATTTCTCACACATTCCTAATTATCTTATCTATTAAAAAAATTTTCGTATATAATGTTCATTAAGTAACTATTTTTTTGAAATATGCATACTGAAGTTTTCCACAAATTCCAAAAATGAAAATCGCCTGAAAATTATCCCAAATTAACTATTTTTTCAACTATTCTCCCTACGCCTTTGCATTTTCGTTCTAAAAATAACGATCAGCGTCCCCTCTGTAACATTATATTTTACTGTACTTTTAATACAAGACTCGTCATGCCCGCTTTTCGTTATTTCGCAGCCGAGAAGTTTGTAAGTGATACCCTGTTTTTGTCCTCAACTTAATTTAGTGTTATTACTTTGCAATGTCCTGATAAGGAACAATTAATTAAGGTCCTAACAAAAAAACTTTTCTTGTTCTGTACTTTCAATTTTATAAATTTATATAAAATACATTTTTTGTGCAAGTTCTTCTATAAAAATTTAAAACTAAAATTTTTTAAATGTCTGTTTTATGAATTTGAATAATCCATAAAAACGTGAAAACATGATGTTTTAAATATTTGTTTAACTAATGACCTGCTGTTTGCTCCGAAAAAATAATCCTAAGAAAATAATGAGTCGGTGCATTTTCGCGGTTGAACGAGTTATTTGAGTTTGAACGTATTGAATTAACCTTCATAAATAGCCTGAAAGCTAATATATATTCAAGAACACGAAAAATTGTCCCGTTCATTGTCTCGCTAAAAATTGCCCAAAAATAAGTAAATAGGTCGTTATTCCAATTCTAGGCTAATTTCGCATTCAGAAAGAATATCCTCTCTTCTATTCCAAATTTTGAAATATTTACCTACGACGTTTTTTGTGTCACGTTCGGAATTTTCTGACATTACTTTCTATTCCCAGCAAAAATTCCACTACAAAAACAAATATGATAATTCTACTCAAAACCGGATACACAAAATAAACAAAATTAACTGTAAGTTTTAACTTCTTTGTCCAAAGAGACAAGAGCCAGATTTTATCCCGAAAATTTAGGGGCCATTGTTCGTGGCGGCTTCTGCATTTTCGCGAGGCAAACAAAAAAAAATTTTTTTTTTCATCTCTTTCATGAGGGGCAAGGGCCTTCGTCATTTTTTTCGCTACGACTGATTTCGCGCGTGCCACGGACTAGGAACCCATACGTGTTGGAAGTCTCATTTCCAAGATATCTTCTCAACTACGCCGCATGCAGAAAAAAAGCGCTACTTGCGCCGAATACAAATTCTCCCACGAAAACAGGTTGCGAGAGGCTTATATATTATGCATGCATAAACAAGACTACTGAAAAAAGGTACCACAAAAGTCGAACGAATTTTCGGAATAAAACTTTTTTTTTGGTTTTTGGAAAAGTTTGTGCGAAAATCTTGACCTCCTCCTTAAGAAATTCTAACTTATTAAAGAATTATTAATGAATTAGACTTGTTTTTATTATTAATTATATTTATTTTATAATTTACAATAAGATTTATATATGTATAATAATATTTATAATATAACAATATTTATAATATAATAATATTTATATTTATTATATATTTGATAATAATATGACACCACAATGTCCAAACCGTAATAACCAAAGATTTTTATGTCCAAATTTTCTAATCATTTTAGTAAAACTTGAATTTCAAACATTATTTTATGATGTTTGACATTTAAAAAATTCAAAAAAAGTTAAGAACTGTACATTTATTTATAGTCGATGATTATATAATGTGTATATTTTTTCGTTTTTTTTTTCGTTTGGAACTTCAAAAACATATTTCATAGGTAGACAATATAAATTTTGTGTATTGTGTTCATCATCATATTTTTTGGAAAAGTGTATGTTTTTTTTAATTGAGTAATGATTTTGCGAGTATTGAAAAATTACGAAAAATTTTCATGAGTTAAAGAAATTGTAATGAATATTTTTTGATTATTATTGTTAAAAAATGAAGAAAATGAAAAAGCATTAGGATGATTCTCCAGATTGTTGTAAATTCTATAAAATTCGAATAATTTAATAAACTTTAGATGATGACGATAAACTTTGTTTATCGTGAAAAATTTTTTAATTCCGAAAAATTACAGAAACTGTGTAATATACTACATGCTTAAATATCTAAAAATGTTTCATAATACGGTTGCAGTCAAAATTTTTTAAAATTTTTAAAATAATTTAGAGTGTAATATAAATTTAAGAAATGTTAGGTATTTGTTATAAATTTGAATCGTTCGGTAAAACGAGAATGAAATAATTGATTGATTTTTGCGATGTCTCTGAAGTTCCAAACGTTTAAAAATAAACAAAAACATAAAAAAAAATTGTTCTATCATTCCTTGTAATAGAATTCATTCATAATTATTGATATTCAACAAATATTATTGAACATTTCTTATTTTTTAAATTTTAATCGTGGCTGCAAATAAAAAACAATTTTTTTTCGTTTATTTCATAAACGTTTGAAATTTCAGACACATATTTTTGCGTGGTGTTTTTATATTTTATTTTCATGTCATTGTCAAGTTTTTTCAAATCAAAAATTGGTTTTCGCACAAAGATGTTACGTAATCGTCAAAATTCAATCGAAATTTGAAGTTTCAGAAAATTTTCATAAATTTCGTTAATTGTTTAAAATTACCATTTCCCAGAAATGCAATCTCTAAGTTTTTATGAAATTTGCATTATAATGCATTATTATTATTATTATTATTATTATTATTATTATTATTATTATTATTATTATTATTATTATTCAATCTTAAAATAGTTTTTATTAGGTCTAAAATTTCAAAATTCTTAAAAAATTAGAAAACTGAATATTCTCTACATAGTCAATAAATAATTTTATAAGACGACAATATAAGTTTTGTATACTGTGAACATAATCGTTTTTTTTTAGAAAAGTATATGAATTTTTTTAATTTTATGAAAAAATTACAAAAACTTGGAAGTATTGAAAATATAAAAAAATTGTTATAAGTTACAGATGTATTGATGACTTTTTTTTAATAATTATTCTTAAAGTATAGAAGAAATAAAAAATCATTAGTATAATTCTTCAAATTGTTGTAAATTTGATAAAATTCGAATAATTTGTTGAATTTTAGATAATGTCGATTAACTTTCTTCATCGTGAAAAATTTTTCAATTCTGAAAAATTACAGAAACCGTGTAATATACTACATTTTTAAATATCAAAAAATATTATACAGATACAGAATAAAATTTTTGAAATTAAAAGAATAATTTAGAGCATAATATAACTCTGAGAAATGTTAGGTAATTGTTAAAAATTTTTATAGTTCGGTTAAACTAGAATTCGGTAGAACTAAAATTAAAAAATTGATTGATTTTTGCGTGGCATTTTTGGTTATTCCATTTCCATATCATTATCGAGAATAAAAAAAAAATTGATCCTCGCACATAAATATTATATCCGGGCAATAAAAAATATTTATTTAAATGAAAAATATTTCAATACATATTTTGGCAGTTTTTGCATTTCTGTAAATATTTTAAGGTTTTTCATGTTTAATCCCAAATATTTTCAACCATTTTTGACCATAAAAAATATTTACTTCATATGCATGTTTCGCTATTTTATTTTTCTTTAATTCGCATTTAATCTGAAATTAAATTTTCAAATTATATTAAAAATGAAAATGAAAAAAAAACTAAAAATTAAACTAAAAAAATTTAATGAAAAATACAAAAAAAATCCAAATTAAATTTGAAAAAAAATTAAATTGAAAAAGTAATAATTTTCCTTCAATTTTCTTTTTCTTGTTCTTAAATTTAATTCAATTCATTTCATTTTCTTTGATTTGTAGTTTGAAAATTACTGAAAAATTATTTGACATATTACACGACTGCAGATTAATAATCTGTTTACGTTTCAAAATAAATAATCAAAATAAATAAAAATGCGTTGAAAAGAACTTAGCCAAACATGTTGTCATTTTCTATAACAACTTTGATGTAGCTAAAAATGTAAACAAATATACAAAAAACATAAAATTTGCTTTAATTTGATCATAAATATTTCTTGCCTATCAATAGCCTATCATAAATATTTCGCAGTTCTTTCATGCATATATAAATAAATATTTTTCATTTTATCGTAAATGTTTTTCATTACCCTGATTATATAATTTTCACAAATTTCGTAAATTGTTAAAAATTACTTTAATTTCCAAGAACTACAATTTGTAGGTTTATTTCCCTGTTTTCTTTTTTTTTTTACACAAATTGAAAAATTATTTGTAGAATTTTGCATTTTACATGTTTTTTTTTATTTCTTGCATATATTATTATAAATATGTTTTTCACAAACATATCTCAAACTTGTTATATGTAAACAATATTTTCCGAAATTGATAGAATTTGGTTTTATAATATTTTTTAGTCGTCATATAAGTTATTAGACATAAATAGAAATATTAGCTTTTTTTGATTTACTCTTATTAATCTTTGCTCCATCAACGTTTCGTTTTTTACCATTTATCTCGAATGGTTTCGCCTCGGCAGCAACGATTTTTTCGTAAAATTTTCGTTTTTCACTATTACCCGTGACTGCGGGGAGCTAATCACCGTAATAATTACGCGTAACGTAATTAAGCGTCGCGGGACGTCCACTTTAGCGATCGAAAATGTTCCGTTACGGAGATTAATTCGCGGATAAAAGCAGCTTTTAACTCGTCGAGACTTACGAAAGTTAATTCACTTAGCACGGGTAAGGCGTTACGGGGAAGTCGATAAGTAACGCCGACTCGCATATTCAACTTATCCGCTCGCGGAACGTTTTAGCGCTCTTTTCTTTCCTTTTTTTTGCGCTCATAACAGATGCGAGACACATCCTGCTCTCGGCAATAGATTGGATTCCACTGGCGAAGGCTTAGTTTCAGATGGTAGGCGGGTTTCGTACTATGTAATCAATTTCGAAAATGACAAAACCCAAATGGAAAATAGGGACCTCGTAAAAACCGTCGATACGAGATGAACTTATGGGAGTTTTATGGGTTTTTTTCGTTTGTCATCGTAAAATAAGAGGTATTGAAAGATAAATCGAAAATTTGATTTTTTTCAAGTACAGATAATAGGTAAGAAATTAAGGTTTTGATATTAATATAAATATTTATTACTCAATATTATTGAATATTTTTTATTTATAATCATGTAATATATGTATAATATAAAATCTATATAATTATACGAAATTTCATGAGTTTTGTTCTTTGTCATCGTAAAATATATTTGTAGTTTTATTCTTCATTAATTTTTAGTAACTTCAGTATTTATTCAGTATTTACACAATTCAAAAGATTATCAAAATTTTTTATGGATTATTAGGTAGATTTTTGAAATTTGATACAGTTCTACTTGAACTTAATTTATTTTAAGCATCTGAAATAATTTTTCATGAAATAGCATTAAGTATTTTGAAGATTTTTATTACAACTAGTATTTTCACAGTTTGCTGAATTTTAAGACATTTTTTAAATTCTGAGTAATTTTAATTTTTTGAAGAAAACTCAATTCACATATAATAAATCAGAACTTTAATCAGTTTGAGCTAAAATAAGTTATTAAAAAAAAAGTCACTCTTACCAGATTACATTTTAAAAGCTTCCGGTCACATTATGATAATATAATTGGGTTAACGTTAAGTTTCCTCAATTTCTTTTTATTGGCTCCAACCGATCGAAATTCTCAATAATTATGTACTGAAATAGAGCGATCTTTCAACAATTGTATTCACAGAAAATAAAAAAAAATTTTATGAATTTTCAGTACTTTCACTATTTCTCATATTTTTGTTCATAAAGTTTACAACGTTGACAAATCACACAAAAATTTTTTTCAGAGATTTACCAAAAATAATGTGAAACCTTGAAAAAACAAATTCGACAAAGCTCCTAACAAGGAATTTTCTAAAAATTGAAGAATACAAAAATTCAGAGAATTTTGATTCAAATTCTGACATTTGAAATTCTTAAGTTGGAAATGCTGATTCAAATTCTGAAATTTGAATTCTGAATTTAAACATTTTGATTCACATGCCGGAATTTGAATTCTAATTTCAGAAATTCTGATTCAAATTATGAATTCGAAAATTCTCTGAAAAAAATTCAAGAATTCACTGAAAAAAAGAATAAATTGAAAGAAGTCACTGTGAAAAAACTTCACTGAATTCTGAAAGTTCTGGTTCATATTTTTAAATTTAAATAATGAATTCAAGAATTCAGTGAAAAAATTCAAAAATGGAAAAATTCTGATTTAAACTCTGTAATTTTAATTCTAAATCCAGAAATTGTGATTCAAATTCTAAAGTTTAAATTCAGAGTTCAAAAATTTTGATTCAAATTCTGAAATTTGAATTCTCGATTCAAAAACTCTTATTCAAATTCTGAAGTTTCAATTCTTATTAAAAAAACTCTGAATTGAATTCTGAAATTTCAATACTAGATTCAAAAATTCTAATTCAAATTATAGATTCGAAAATTCACTGAAAAATTCAAGAATTCACTGAAAAATAGAAAAAATTGAAAAAATTTACTGTGAAACTTTACTGAATTCTGAAAATTCTGATTCATGTTCTTAAATTTAAATTATGAATTCAAGAATTCAGTGAAAAAATTCAAGAATTTAAAAATTCTGAGAATTCTGATTTCAATTCTGCAATTTTTATTCTAAATTCAGAAATTGTGATTCAAATTCTAAAGTTTGAATTCTGAATTCAAAAATTTTGATTCGAATTCTGAAATTTGAATACTTAATTCAAAAACTGTTATTCAAATTCTGAAATTTGAATTCGCGATTAAAAAACTCTTATTCCAATTCCGAAATTTAAATTCTAATTCCAAAAATTTTAAATCAAATTCTGAAATTTCAATTCTAGATTCAAAAAATCTGATTCAAATTATAAATTCGAAAATTCTCTGAAAAAATTCAAGAATTTACTGAAAAAAAAATAAATTGAAAGAATTCACTGTGAAACTTCACTGAATTCTGAAAATTTTGATTCATATTCTTAAATTTGAATTATGAATTTAAAAACTTACTGAATTTAGTGATAAAATTCGATAATTTAAAAATTGTGATTCTAATTCTGAAATTTGAATTCTCGTGTGATTTTTCAACGTTGTAAACTTCATCAACATGAATTTTCTAGATTCTTTTTAAATGTCAAGTATGTTTATACATTTCTGTGTAAATTTATGCTCTGGATTATTAGGTTCGAAAGACTTTTCATAAAACATTATATTTATATTTTTTTAGTGTTTTTTTTTTTCAAGTTTCCATGAAATTCAACGAACAATCGAACATTTTTATTGTTTAATCTTGTTCTCACTTTGTGAAAAAATTCGAAATCTCTTTCAAAATGGGAGGGTATCTATTGTACATGATTTTTTATAATTTTCAATTTATGAAATTCTGTAAGAAAAACTTTTTTGAAATAGCGACCTTAGAAAAACCTTGTATAAAGGTTTTCTTGTAAAATTTTATTTCCTGAATAAATTTTTATAAAATAATTTTTTCATACAAATTTTTTTTCTCGGTAAAATTTATACAGAAATTTGTTTTAAAAGAAATTTGAAAACCTTTAAAATTCAAAGAAACAGAAAAACTGGGTTTTAATATTTTTTTTAATAAATGAAATTATTAATGATAATTCAAAATATAAACTGAGTTTGATCACATTTTTTATTATTTTACTGAGAAAATTTTTTCAATAAGAATTTTATGAGATCGACTTTTTGAGAAACGGAATTCTGATAAAAAATTTATCATTCATCTAAAAATTTTGCTATTTTTTTAAAAACCAAATCACTGAAAATGCAATTCAAATTTTTCATTGATTGTTGCGAACTATTTTCTTGTATATATCACGGACAAGTTATAATTTCAATTTCCACAAAAAATGATGCACAATAAATTTATACAAAAAGTCACAAATGCATAAAAAATTTATGCACAATAAATACCATCCCTTCCTATACTAACTAATTTTTTGTTTAACGATGTTTATGATTTCCCTTTTTTAAAAATCACAATCACCAAATTTTTTCTCACATTACACATGATAAATTTCCCCGTAAATCGCGCAATTTCCCGATCCCGAAAAGCAAATAGCCCGTGCTTGACCTGGGGTACGCTGACCTCGAAAGTCCACACTCGGCCTCGCGATCGCGATTAATGCCGAAGAATCCAGTTACGGTTGGTCGGTCAGCGATCCGAAAGAAAACTCGGAAATTTAACCTGTTCGCCCGGGTATTACGGAAAGCAAACACGCCATTATTATTCAACGATCTTGTCCCAACGCATTGAAAAAACTATCCCGTTATTAGTGACTCGGAACTAAAATACATCGAAGAATCATGGCAAATTCATGCTAATTTTTCCGGAATTTTATGAATTACGTGGATTTTTAAAACATTTCTACGATCTTTAATATTTTTAAAATCTTAAACAAATAGAAATTTTTTTAAAGTGGTGTTTTACAATAAGGAAATAATCATTTATCGGAAGCTCAGTCATTTGAATGATTTAAATTTAATTGAACGATTTATTAAAATGATTTTAATTTAAATAACTATAATAAGAATAATAAATTATAATGAAAATATTTCAGGAATTTTAAAAATTTCTGCATTTTATGTTACTTATACGATTTTGTAATATTTTTGAGTATTTTTAAAAATTTCTATTAATAAACTTAAAGATTCCTGAAATTCCAGTTTCAAATGATTACCAGTATTTTTAAAATCCATAAAAATTCTGAAAATCGTTTAGGAGACGATTTTTACAGTTTCCATGAAAAAACTGGGGCCAAGGCTCGTTAATCTCGGCACCAACGATCCTTAGGAAAATAATTTCAAGGATGTCTTCAGGAGTGGGTAAACACCACGAAACGATCAAAGTCTGGGAAAAGCGTGCTGTACCGTAAGTGCGAAGGACCTTGGAATCGAGCATAAGTTCACACGTTACACTACGCGTCAGGAGACAATGAGGGAAAAAAAAGTACAGTTCTTTAGCGCGAGATGTTGATGGTCATTTACCTTGTTGCGTAAGGCGACGAAAAAACATGACCTTTCATCTTGGATTTTATCGAATTTCAGGATCAGTTGGAAATTTCGAAGCCAGAATAGTGGACTTTCAATTTCATGATTTAGGGTCTTTGGGAATGTTACCTGAGTTAAAAAAAAATGTGGGGTATTTGGAATTTTGTGACGTGGGAACTTGGAAAATTGAGATAGTTTCAAAAAAATATCGTTTAAATTAAAAAAAGCCCGACATTTAAAAAAATATTTTCCCCGAATCAATTCGAATGAAAAAAAAAAAAAAAAAACTATACACGAACAGAGTTATCATTTTTCAAGTTCATCCATCTAAAATTCAAGAACATTTCATAGCGATACCGAAATTTTTCAAATCTTGCTCTACAACTTCTGGGCCCCCAAATTTTCGTTGCTCTTTCCAAGCCGTCAATTTTTAGTCATCTCAATACTAGACCTCCCACGAAATTCGCTTGGCCAATCAATTTCGCCTAATTACATATTCACCGACAACCGGATCATCGCGCTGCAATTATGTAGATTAATCAACTCCGATGAATTTGATAGACCCACGACAACATTTTTTGCGTTACCAATAAAAAACTCATCAGTCACTGTATCGCAAAAAAAATGATTGACTTTACTCAATTTAATTCCAAGTTGATAAAAAATAGTACATTATGTAACGTAGTGCAAGTGTCGAATTTGGCGAAGACGAGGGTTGAAACCCTCGGCTTCGCCTCGGGCCTGAACCCTCGTCTTCGCCAAATTCGACACTTGTACTAAATTGCATACAGTATTTTATGCAGTTCTAGTCTCAAAGCCCGTCCAAATGTAAAACTTTGAGGTTAGAAGTGCATAAAAGTAATTTAAAATGTGAAGTTACACTCTCTCGATTTGAATTGGTAAAAATCTCACTAATTGAAACTAAACAGGTAAATGAAATATAATTTTAATAAAAACAACTTGGAATGTGTTAACTTAATAAATTGTTATTGGTATACTATTTTTATTTACTTGAAAGTAAAAGAAAACATTACTTCAGTCCATTTGTAGAATATTCACTAAATATTTGGTCACGTATATTGAATTTCACTTATTTGATCGTCGACTATCAAAATTTAATTACTTTTTGAAACAGTGAGAATCTATTAATTCATTAGTCACTTAAAAAATTCTACTAATTGAATAGTAGAACCTAAAACTAGTAATGTGGTTAGTGAAAATGTCATTAATCACATTAGTAAAAATTTCACTAATTCAAACGGAGAGAGCAAGTAAACAAAAAAGGATGCCACTAACATTTCAGAAAAAGATACTAAAATTTATGAAATTAGTAAAACTTTCTATCTTGTCAATAAAATTCCTTTTTGCAAAACACGCACAAAAAAGGTGCTTCTTGAACCTGAAAACTAAACATAAAGGACGTGCATTTCCGACCGGTGATTCATTTCGATGTGGGGGCGTCGCGTTTTAATGCGTGTTTTTGGTTTGTATTACCTAGAGATAGTTTTTATTACCGACAGGCGGCGCCGTTTTAATGCGTGTTTTTGATTTTTATTACCTAGGTGGCTTTGTTCTCGGACCAATTTATCAGCCTCGGCTACGCCTCGGCAGATAAATTGGCCCTCGCCCAAAAAGCCACGCCTTAGGTCCTAGTTACAAAATGTACTATTTTGAACACGAAACAAATTTTTATCATTTTCGGACATTTGAGATTTCCTGATCTGACAATAGTTTTTATTTTTCTATAATAGTAATTTATTCGTTTTTAAATAGTTTAACAATATAAATATTTATAGTGAAAACCTTTTTTGATATTTTTAATTTACGATATTTTTTCAATATTGAATGAAAAATGAGATTTTATTAAAAAAAATGTCTTCAATCGACATATGAATTATAAAACTAATAAATGATGAAATAATTGGTAGATTCAAAAATGGAAGAAATAAGAATTTAAGGAAATATGATTCATTTATAACGGAATAAAAAACAATTAAAGAATTTATTGATAATTTCATAAATTCATGAATTACTTGCTAAATTATCCATGATAATTATATATACAATTATATATACAAGTATGTATATTATTTATGTACAAATTTCGAGAAATATCGATACTATAAAGTTTTATTTAAATTTCAATCATTACTCGTTTGGAACAAGATATCGTTCAATAAAAAAAATCACTTTTTCATGATTTTTTTAATAATTATCTAATAATTAGGTATTTCATTCCGAAAAATTTTAAATTGTTTTTTTTTAATGAATTTATTATTTGATAAATGAATTTTTTTGCATAAAAATAATAAAAAAGAAAGTTTATCGTATTTGTTGACATTTTGGATTATTATCGATTTTCGAAAATTTTTCTTAACATTTCAGAAAAAGATACTCAAATTTATGAAATCATCAAAATTTTCTATTTTGTCAAGAAAATTCCTTTTTATCTTTACACGAGACAAATTTTCATCATTTTAGGACATGTAAGATTTTCTGACCTAACAATAGTTTTTATTTTACTATAATACTAATTCATTTATTTTCAAATAGTTTGATCGTCTAAATATTTATAGTCGAAACACTTTTGGACATTTTTTCCATATTGCATGAAAAATTATATAGCTACTAAATGATAAAATAATTGGTAGATTCAAAAATGGAAGAAATATAAAAAGTTAAAGGAAATATAATTCATTTATAACGAAATAAAAAACAATGTAAGAATATCTGTTAATTCTTGATATATTGTTTAATAAATTACTCAATAAATTAATAAATTCAGCAATTACTTGCTAAATTATTTATGATAATTATTTATATGTAAGTTATTTATGTACAAATTTTAGGAAATATTGATACAATAAAGTTTTATTGAAATGTCAATCATTACTCGTTTGAAAAAAGATATCATTGAATAAAAAAAATTACTTTTTCACAATTTTGTTATAAATTATCTAATAATGAAGTATTCCATTCCGGAAAATTCGGGATCATTTTTTTATAATTGAATTTATTATTTAATAATTGAATTTTATTGCATCAAAATATTAAAAAAAGAAAGTTCATCGTATTCGTTGGCATTCTGAATAATTATCAATTTCAGAAAACTTTTATGAACATTTCAGAAAAAGATACTCAAATTGATGAAATCAATAAAACTTTTTATCTTGTCAATAAAATTCCTTTTTGTCCTGACACGAAACAAATTTTTATATGTACTTGAAGTTCCAAACGTTTAAAATTAAACGAAAAGAAAAAATATGTAAATTCTTGATTTCTCGTCAAGGAAAAGATTGTGTTGAATATTCTTTTGGAGACTATAAAGTTTGCTGTTTTGATTGAAAAATAGTAGAAAAAATCAGGAAAGTTTTTTTTCCTGGAAACTCATATATTTTTCATTTTCGTTTAATTATAAACTTTTGGAACTTCAGGTACATATTTTTATCATTTTCGGGTATTTAAGATTTCCTGATTAGACAATAGTTTTTATTTTTCTATAAAACTAATTTATTTATTTTTAAATAGTTTAACCGTCCAAATATTTATACTAGTCGAAACATTTTTGGACATTTTCTCCATATTACATGAAAAATGAGATTTTATTGAAAATATTTCTTCAATCGACATATGAATTATAAAGCTACTAAATGATGAAATAATTGGTAGATTCAAAAATGAAAAAAATATGGAGAGTATAAGGAAATATAATTCATTTATAACGAAATAAAAAACAATGAAAGAATATTTGATAATTTCTTGATATATTGTTCAATTAATTATTTAATAAGTTCATGAATTTAGGAATTACTTGCTAAATTATTTAGAAAGAGCGAGTAAAAAAAAGCGAATTCCAGGATTCTTCCAATCCCTTGAAAATGAGCACTTGTATTTTCCAGCACGAGGATTTTCCTTGAAATGCAAATAAGCCCCGGAGAAAAAGACGCGGCGAAAATTACGCAATTGTCCTTTTGATGGCTGCAGCACGAGACGAAAGCCGAGTCACGCGATTGAGAGCAATAACCGTGGAATCCCCGCGGATCTGCCGGGATCGGCAGAAAACGAAAAATTCGAAAAAAGGGGATCGTTAGGTGTAATTTCGTCGAATTACTGCGCCGGGGTAATTCGGTCCTCGGGCTCGGTTCCCAAAGCTTTTCTTCCTCCCCCGACCGTCATTTCATCCGCAGCATTAGTTGCGAGTCCGCGCAATTGCTCGGGTGTACTCGTAATTGCTGCGTGTAATCCCAGAAAATGACTGCGTTACACGCCACGATCATTGACCAACAATTTGCGCTTTTCGATCGTCAATTTTTCTCTTATTGTTACACGTTCGCGATGGACTATCGTTATTCCGCAGTTTAAAATCGGCACGAGAGCTTTCTCGATTTTCCTGCGACCTCAGTGGGCAGTGCAAATAATAGTATATTAAGTGGTTAGGGTGGAAATGGGATTTCGAGCGAGGAATGGAAGGTTAATGAGTGATAAAAAGATCGATAATTATTTGGGAAGTTTATTTTTAAGAGAAAGCATTTTATGGATTTGTTGAGTTTTAGATTTTTAGTGGAAAATTCGAATTTCACTATTTTGATTCTAAAGAGCGAATTTTACTTTACAACGAGTAGAAATAATGTGCCTGAAATTCGAAGCGTTTATAAAATCAACAAAAATGGCAAACAAATTTTTTTGTTTCCACCTAAGAATAAAATGAAACAAAGTTATTAATATTGGATAATATTTGTTAAACATCGATAATTATTTATTGCTATAACAATAAAAAATAATAGAAACAATTTTTTCTGCTTTAGTTGATTAGTGAACGTTTGGAATTTTAGACACATTCAAAATACTGGCACTTGGACTTACAATTAGTGAAAATTTGCTTTTACAGAAGCTTAGTTTTACTTTTAAATTTTAGTCAGATTTTAATCAGGAAGAAATTTTTTTAGAATTTTTGATTAAAAAAAGAAGTTGAATTCTTGTATAAATATGTTGCTTAGAAAAATCGTTTTATTGATTTGTTAATTTGAAATTTTTTCATCAGAAAGGATAACTTATATCTTCACTGATGTTTTTTTATTGGAAAATTCAAATTCCACTTTTTTGATTTCTAAGAGTAAATTTTACTTTACATCGAGTCAAAATACTAGCACTTGGACAGAGTGAAAATTTACTCTTAGAGAAGCTGAATTTCACTTTTGAATTTCCGTCAGATTCCTTTCTAAAAAAAAGTAAAATTTAACTCCAAGTTTGAATTGCTGTATTTTGACACAATCAAGAGTGAAAATTTGTTCTGAGGAATTACAAAACTAATTTTTACACAAATAGTTTACGATTGTAAATTTTTTGTGTTTTCAGCTTTGAGTCTTAAATTTCTCAAAAGTTGTGATAGATTTTAAGAAAAATTTTGAAATTTGAAAAATAATTTTTCTGGTACATGAAATCATTTTGCTAACTAATTGATATGAATTTTTAACTTATTCAAAAAAAAAGTTGACTTGAACAAAGTTTTATGAACATTTGTGATAAATTTTCACTGTTTTCAAAGAATTTCAGGAATTTTTCGAATTTTCAATAAAAACTGAGTTTCCTAGAAATTAATTATGATTAATGTTTATTGTTGTAATGTAATGAACAGTTTGTTAATTAAAAAGAAATTCATTATTTTTAAATCATTTTTGGAAAATTCCAAGTTCTTTCGGAATACTTTTTACTGAATTTCCTTCAAACTCTCTATATGAACATTGAAAAATTCGTCGATACTCAATACATTTTTTTTTTTTTTGAAAATGGAACATGTATTGGAAATTTTGATTAATTTATTTTACTACCCAAAATCACTAATTTACAAGAGCAATTTGGCTAGGTAGAATTTTAACAAATTTTTTTCACTAAATTTTGTTAAAACTCTCCATGAATAGTACAAAATTCGTCAATTCTAAACAAATTTGTTGCTAGGTAAAATTTTACAGAAACTCAAACAATCTGAAAAAATGCATTTTATCCAAAATCATGCAGGAGTTCAAAGAATATGATTTTTTGCTGAGTTCATCGAAGTTGACTTGAATTACTGATTTTCTTGGTGAAATATTTCGTTTTTTGTAAATAATTGCATCTTTTTCAAAATGCTGGAATTTTATAAATTGGTGTGATCATTGAAAAAAATGAGTCCATAAAAAAATTTTAAATTTCTTGAATTTTTTGGGAAATGCAAAGTCAAAGAAAAACGATCCTGAAGAATTTCTTACAAGCATTCTGAATAAATGAAAAATTTGATTATCTTCAAAGATTCCCAAACTCTACAAAAGTCCGACACAGAATAAATGCTGATCTACGAAGATTCCAGTTCTTTATCAAAAACCCAGAAAAAATTTTTGTACCTGACTCATTCAGTTTTCCGAATTCTATTTTTAAATATCCAGAAGCAAGCAAATTTCAATTCAATGCTTTCTCTAAACTAGAAATAATATTTCAAACTACTCAAAAATCACCAAAATTTATCAAAATGTACAAAAAA
This sequence comes from Platygaster orseoliae, assembly GCA_030522825.1. NCBI lineage: Eukaryota > Metazoa > Arthropoda > Insecta > Hymenoptera > Platygastridae > Platygaster > Platygaster orseoliae. The sequence continues at coordinate 7,386 of JAPYZL010009544.1, read as the reverse complement.
TTTCAACTTTTACACTTTCAACTTCCATGTTCATTTTTCTCAAATCGAGATGTTTTATTTCCACAAATTCCTGAGTATAACCGAAACTTCTAGAAATTCAAGTTCAAATTTTAAAAAAATGTCTGACTTTTTACAAAGTTTTTCAATATACTCAAAATTCTAGAAAACATTTACACGACAATTTTTAAATATCCAGAAGCAAGCAATTTTAAATTCAATGCTTTCTCTAAACTAGAAATAAAATTTGGAACCACTCAAAAATCTCCAAAATTTAAGAAAAAGTTCAAAAAATTTTCAAATTTTACACTTTAAACTTACGTGTTCATTTTTATCAAAACGAAATGTTTTATTTCCACAAATTCCTGAGTATAACCGAAATTTCTGGAAGTTCAAGCTCAAATTTCGAAAAAATATCTAACTTTTTACAAAGTTTTTCAATCTACTCACAATTCCAAAAAACATTTACACAACAATAAATATTCTGTAGTTAAAAAAAACTTTTAGTAATTTTTGAAAACTCCAAGAAAAATCAAAAACTGTCGTGAATCACACGTTAAAAAATCTCAACTTCAAACTACGATTTACCATCGCTATGCTAAAAAACCAAACCACTCATTTAAATTCTTTTGCTTTTCCAGCTTGAATCGTAGAAAAAACTTTCGCGATAAAACAATCCTTCTCTGACTTTTCCTTTGCAAACTTCAAAACCACCAAAACGTAGAAACTCCAGAACCCTTAAAAGTTATCAAAAGTTACCTAACCACTTTTCCAAAATTGACGCACCTCAAGTCCCCAAAAAACTCAAAATCCCTAAAATCTCCCCCTATCCACTTCCAAAAACACTTCCGAAAAAAAGTCTTCACTGGACGAATCCACTGCACAGGTGCACAAAAAAGAGTCCTCAAGGTCACTTTCAGCCCTTACCTTTCGGAGTTCCTAATTTCGATCCCGAAAATAGGCGCCTCACTCGTCTTAAACTGCACTCGGAATGCTCACGAAAAAAATTTTTTTTTCAAAATTTTATTCAACCGCACTCGGATCCTTCACAATTATTTTTTCTCACGCTGGAGGGGTGCTTTTTCGGGGATGAGGGTGGGGCGACGTTTTTTTGGAAAAAGTCACTGCACCCCTCGAAAATAGAAGCGCGGATTCCTTGTGGAAGACACTGCACCGAACGGAAATCAACTACTCGTGCGGCGCCGGTTCTCGGTACCTTAAATACCTAAGCCACGGCTGAGCGGCCCCTACCTTGCGCCGCGACCTGCGCCGGTTGGCGGGGGACAAGGAGGAGAAGAAGAAGAGACGGAGGCTGCTGCTGAGAGCGCCGGACGTCGTCCTGCTCCGGAGCGGAGCCAGGACTTGGACGTCGCGCGCGCCCCTACTCAGGCCCTGCGCCGGCGCGGATGCTCATAATACTTCCGTTCAGGGGCACGCGGCTGAAGAAGACTCGCGAGCGAGGATTAGGGAAGCCCCACTGTCATTCGGGTTCCGTCGATCCTTGCGGAACTTATCGTCTAAACTTTTAAGTTTGGACGATCCCGAGTAGAAAAAACAAAAATATACTTTACTATACTTTAATCTCCTATAGTATACTAAAGTCAACTAAAAGTTGATTTTGCCGAAAAGAGTATACCAACCGACCTCCCCGAGTATACTTATTGGCACAAATGCATACTCTTGGGTGACGAGTCTACTTTTGGTATACTCGATTTGTGCCAATAAGTATACTTGGGTAGATCGATTGATATACTTTAATCAACTTTTGGTATACTCTGGGAGACTAAGGTTACTGATGTATACTTTCGTTCTTTCTACTCGGGATAAGTTCTATATTATATTTCAGATTTCAACTATCGTACTCATTAAAAGTCTCGACGATAACTTCTATCAATACCGAACTGTATAAAAGGAGGTGCACTCAAGCACACGGAATCAGATTCTGTCAGTATTTCGACGACTCGACATTGTCCAAAATTTTGGTCCTGAATGAAAACCGATCACTTCAAGCGCACTTCCTTGAGTTTCTTTTTGTACATCAACAAAAGTATATAACAATACTTGAATCGCCTGTAGTATACCAGAGTCAACTGAAAAAGTATCCATTTGTGCCAAGTAGATAACTACTTATAATTAGTGGAATTTCATTAATTGAAAAAGAGAAAAGTTAGCCACTAAATATTAGTGAAAAATCACTAATCGAAATGTTCAATTCGTAAGTTATGAATAAACAAATAAGTGAATCACTACTTTCAAACTTTAGTAGAAATCCAATATTTTAATTAGTAGACTTAGACTAGTCTTATTAGTGTCTAATCACTCAATATTAATAGAATTCAACTAATGAAAAAGTCAGTGTTCACTAATTTTGTAGGTTGATTATTAGATTTTTACTATTGAGAATATTGTGTTGATTAACTGAATAAGTTAATTTTCACCACTTACATTAATTAATAGTTAAAAATAGTGAAAAATAGAAAAATTAAATTAGAAATAAAATAAAATATGAAAGTAATATATAAATATAACATTAATTCAATATAAATATAGTATATTATTATGATATATTTTAAAATATTATAAATATAATTTTCAAAAGTGAATGAAATCGAAAAAAACATTTCAGAAAAATACTTCTATTAGAAAAATAAAATTTCAGAAACATTTTCATTAGAATAATTTTGATAGAAAAACTGTACCCCAATCAAAAGATCTGCTCCAAGTGATCGTCGAGTTAGTAAAAAAATTTTTATTCATGATTTTGATTTTTTCTTGTCACTGAAATATCATATATTTATTTGTTCATTATGGTAGGGCACCACAATGTCCAAACCGCTATGATCAAATATTTTTATGTCTATCTAATTTAATGTCTAAATTTTCTTATGTGTTTAAGTCTAAGTTCAATCCGTTAATAGTTTATATTATGTTAAAAATTTCAAAATTTTAAAATAATGAAAAAACTCGAAATTTTCTAAATAATCGATAATTTTAAAAGTAGACAATATAAATTTTTTACATTGCGATCATTATCATATTTTTTGGAAAAGTGTATCGTTTTCTTTAATTTTATAAAAACATTTCACAAACTTGGAAGTATAGAAAAATTACGAAAGATTATTATAAATTACAGAAATTTCAACGAATTTTTTTCGATTATTGTTGTTGAAATGTAAAGAAAATGAAAAAGCATAAAGATAATTCTCCAGATTGTTGTGATTTCTATTAAATTCGAATAATTGAATTTGTTGAATAATTGAATAATTGAATAATTGAATAATTGAATTGCATCGAATTTGTTGAATAATTGAATTTCATCGAATTTGTTGAATTTCAGATAATCTTAATAAACTTTATACATCTTGAAAAATTTTACAATTCCAAAAAATCACAGAAACTGTCTACTTTAATACATTTTTAAATATCAAAAAATGTTTCATCATACGGATACATTCCAAAATTTTTGAAATTTTAAAAATAATCTAGATCATAATACAACTTTAAGAAATGTTAAATATTTGTTAAAAATTTTAATCGTTCGGTTAAACCAGAATTTTATATTTGATCAATTTTTGCGTTGTATTTTTGGGTATTTCGTTTTGATATTATCATCAAGTTTTTTAAAATCAAAAATTAATCTTTGAGAAAGATGTTATATAATTGTAAAAATTCAATGACGATTCCGAGTTTCAGGAAATTTTCACAAATATCGTTAATTGTTAAAAATCACGACAATTTCCAAGAACTACTCTCTCAGATCAACATAGTCAAATTTAACTATTTGATAGTAATTTTTTACAATTTGAATTAGTAGGAACCCAGTTACTAAGAGAAAGTTAAAAATTACTAACTCAATTACTGAAACCAGCTAACTATTTTAAAAAGGAAGAAATTACGAATTAATTAGTAGTTTTGCACTTTAATTATTAGTCAAATAAAACTTACTCTTCAGTAAAAACTGTACGTGTGAACAAGACAAATATTACTAATTCAGAAGTCAATTTTTACCAATGATTTAGTCATTTTATGACTATTCTAATATTAATAATGACTATCAAGTTAATGATCGGATTTGGGTGGGTTATTAGGTTATTACGAAATCAATTAAAAAAATTTTTTTTGTATTTTTTTTTTTTTCAAAACAGAGTATATGAACTCATTAAATACTTAAAAACGACTATTAGATTAGTAAAAAGTTTTAGACTAATAAAATAATAAAATAGCGTGACTATGAAATCGTAAAAATGCACGACTATTTGTAATTAATGAAAAATTTCACTATTTTGATTTCAAATTCTTACTAATTGCATAGTCGAATCTCCAAATATGACTATTTTGTTGGTAATAACACGTGTTACTATTTTATTTAGTAAAATTTTGACCAATTTGAGCTGAGAGAGTAAAATTTGCAATTTTTTTTCCCTTTTTCCATTTTTTTTTTTTTTCATATATTGAAAAAATTTTTGTAGAGTTAAGTTCTTAACTTAGATGTTAATTTTTTGACAAAACTATTAGAATTATTTGACTGTTAAGCCAATTTTTGAACGATAGTCAATATTTAGTTCAGCGATCAAAAACTGACTTTTTGACAGCCGTCAACTTAATTCGATAACCATTAAATAACTTTTTGTCTGACCAGTTTTGACGTTAATTTATTTTATTATAACATCCACCATCAGTAAAACCAATTGACAAACGTCATTCCAGACTGACTACTGTCAATTTTGACTACTGCTTGTCAAATTAAAGTATTGTCACAAAATGTCATCCTATGAAGTTAAGCCTATATCAAGTCAGGTTTTATCTAACAGAATTTATTTTAGCCACTAAAATTCACGCAACCGAATTTCGCAATATAAAACCAAATCCGTTCAAACCTTTCACATTCCCAAATTTAGATTGACACATTAACAGTATGACGCCATCCGGAATTTTTCAATTGAAGTAAAAAAAAATCACTTTACGTCGATTGCCGAAAAACACGTTTGCGACTCTTGGCTCCTTGAATCTGTATTGATCCTTCGCCGTGGTGACTGACAAGTCACACATCCTGATCGCGAAGAAAAAATTTCAAGTACCTGGTGCTTGACACACTAACATAGTAAAATTATCACATCTTCGCTAATTGATAAAGACGCGAAGGATCAATCAATGACGGCGGCTCAATAAAATGATTCAATCGTAAATCCTCGTTTAATCATTCAAGTTTGTACCTGTTTAGATGAAAAAAAAACAGATCTTATTTCGAAGGAAATTATGACCCACGTAATGTTACTCGAATTACTGCAATGAGTCTTATAAAAACTTCGGTACATAAAATGCCTGACCTGTTGTTATTTTCGACTGATGAAAACATCGTTTTGCGTAATGATTAATCGTGGATGATTGATATGGTAATTATGAGAAGCTAATTGACTTGTTCGGGGAAATTTTAATTGGAAGCGTTTACTCCGATTCCTCGAACGGTTTTCGTCATGAGGATAAAAAAGGATGTGATGATTCGACGATTTAGAGTCATTGTTTTTTGATTGGCTAAAAATATGAATGATTTTCTGAAATGGGAGATGATGGTCCTTGAATTTTTTGATGAGTGTATAGATTTCTATTTTTGTAGTTATTAATTTTACTCAAATTTCAAGGAACTACTTTCGTTAATGTGAATCTCCCAATTAGGTTTACTGATTCAATGTCGAAAAGCGTGATTAATAATCTGCTGGATGTTCCATCAACCGCCGGCGTTGCGAAAAAAACGAGGGTGTCGTTAACAGATTCGTAATCGATGAAAAGTGAAAACAATTCGTCGATCACGCCCGATAGCGGCGATAATCGGGCCATTTTCAACGGAACGTGAAAGAAGAAAGTGGAAAAAAAAGCTCGAAGGCCGAGGCTCCGGTGCCAATGACCTTGTTCGCTGGTACCAATAATGCGATCGATTCCGCGGGGCAATTACGACGCCTCCTTTTTTCTCCTGACGTTACTTTTGGAATCGCTCGTTTTTATCAAGAACGCTTTTTCACCACCCTGGCTTATTATCCTTCCGAAGACAATAGCTTTTTCGTGCGTTACGAGAACAGGAAAAAGCAGCATGTAGCGATTCGCCGGCGAAGAACTTTCAGAATTTTCGGGGACTTTCAAGTCTTTAAACCGTTTTTTAAATTATTTTTATTATGTACACTGTTTGAAATTTTTGTATTAATTTTAATAAACTTGTCTTGGAAGTTTTTTACATAAACGCATTTAAAAATCAATATACAAAGTTGATGAAGATTAATAAACGCTCTTGAGTTTTAATTTACTAGTTCATTGAATTTTTTGTACAATATACGATATACAATATTCAATATGCAATTTACAAGTCTATTAATTTTTATATACTACTGGCAGATTTTAATATGCGTTAATTGAAATTAATATATAAATTAATTAGTCTGAGTTTAATACACGTGTTTATGATTTTAAATGTAAATACCATACATGAATGTTTATTGAAATTAATGACATTTTTAACAGTGTTTAACAGTGATTGAAGTAGAGAACAAAATTTTCGTTTATCGACAAGTGAATGTCAGGAATTTTTGACAAGATTTTTCATAATAATGAACATATTATTCAGGGAGTTTTCAGGATGATGTATACATATCAGGAGAAACGTGAGTTTTTATGCAATTAATTTTAACAATTGAAAAATAATACGTTGACTTATTGATGATTATTCTGTAAAATTAGGTAGTTGTTAGAAAATATAATAAAATAATAATGAAAACAGGTGAAAACGATCGAAATAAATTGTACTTACAGAAATCTAGTGTTAGTTTCCCAATTTAAATATAATTCAGGATACTTAATTTTACTAACTCAAAAAAAACAGCAATCCTACCTTGAAAAAAATTATAATTATGAATATCCAGCTGGATAACGCAGAAAAAACTATTTTTCAGAAATTGTTTCAACCTAGTGCAAAAAAAATACAGTTATGAAAAAAATTCATTGAACTAATTGAAAGTTGAAAAAATACTTAGAATCATTAGAATTTTATAAAATTACCGTTTTCTCAAAAATCTGAATAAATACATACGAATTTTTTACCTTGAAATTATAGACTATCGAATTTTCAGAAATTAATATTAAATTGGAATAAATCAGAATAAAAAGAACAAAAAGAGAAAAAAGGATTTAGAATAAAATGAGAAATTCTATGAAATTAGAGCTCTGGAGTTTCGAATTCTAGAAATTTTAGCAGAAATTCAGAAAAATACAAAAAAACTATTTTAAATCAGTGATTAGAAATATATTTTTGTATTTTGAAGTTACTAAACTAAAAAATACTAAAAGTATCAAAATTCCATATATAGAATATATAATAAGAATATATATATATATATATATATA
>JAPYZL010009501.1:0-16599 GCA_030522825.1 Platygaster orseoliae | reverse complement strand
TTTTGTATAGAAATATCCTAGCTAGGAATGCAAGCTCTCAACGAGCTTATCTACCTGAATCGCTTAATCACCGGGCCGATGGGCTACCTGAGTATTTGAAGAGAATGGGTCGAAAAAAAGATGATCGAAAATAGCCCTTACGGCAGACGACTGTTAACCTCCTTTCCTGATTCCAAGTCACATATTACTATTTCATTTATTCTCAATTCTTAAAAACTAAATTTTTTAGAATCGAATAAAAAAAAATTAAAAAGTAAGAAAAATGGATAAATATAACTAAATAAATAAACATAAATTAAAAATCTTGCAGTAAAAAAAATTAGATAAAACATAATTAACACTAAATCAACAATTTTGCATATTTCGATAAGTTAAACAATGTTGAAATTGAAAGATACACGTTTCGATTACATCTCAAAACAGTGTTCAATTTCAAAATCGACTTTCTCAATTTCCATACTGAAATTCCAAAAAATATTTGAGTTTAAAAAAACATTGCAAAATAAAGCTAAGTTATAAAAAATGAAAAAGTAATAAAAATTCCACTGTCCACAATTAAGAAAAAAAAACTCAAAAAATTATTTCCATGAATTTGAATTTCTAACGTAACAACAGTGTTGTTAATGTCATATTAAAAAAAAAATCAAAGTATATAAAACGTACTATTCTTTCTGCCAAAAATTAATAAATAATTTCTTATTTGAGACCTAAAAAAAACTTGAAAAAAGCGAAATCAGTTTCGTCTTAATTAAGAAAGTGTTACAAAATAGTACTATTTTATTAATTCTCAATTCTCAAATGCAAAATTTTTTATAATTAAATAAAAAAACTGGATAAATCAAAAGTATTGAAAAATGAACAAATAGAATTAAATAAAGAAACATAAATTTAAAATCTTACAGTAAAAAAATTAGATAGACTATAATTATTTTTAAATCGAAAATTCTTCATATTTCGATCAATTAAACAACGTCGAAATTCAAAGATACATGTTTTAATTAAAACTCGAAACAGTATTAAACTTCAAAATCGACTTTCTCATTTTCCATATTGAAATTTCAAACAAATATTTCAGTTAAAAAAACATTGCAAAATGAAGCTTAACAAAGAATAATAAAAAAGTAATAAAAATTTAATTAAAAATTTAAAAAAAAGTCATATATAAAAACTCAAAAAAAGCGAAATGTGTTTTTCCATTAATTAAGAAAATATTATAAGATAATATCATTTTATTAATTCTCAATTCTTGAATGCAAAGTTCTATGAAATTAAATAAATAAACATATACTCAAAATCTTGCAGTAAAAACATTATATAAATCATATTCATCACTAAATGAAAAATTTTGCATATTTCAATCAATTAAACAACGTTGAAATTTAAAGATACACATTTCAAATATAAAAATTCAAACAAAAATTTTAGTTTGAAAAACATTGCAAAACGAAGCTGAATAATAAACAATAGAATAGTAATAAAAATTTCACTGTCCACAATTGAGAAAAAAAAACTCAAAAAATTATTTCTCTGATTAAAAATTTCTTATGCAATAACATTATTTTTAATGTCATATTTTAAAAAAATCAAAATATATAAAACGTACTATTCTTTCTGCCAAAAATAAATAAATAGTTTTTTACTTCAGACATGAAAAAAACTCGAAAAAAGCGAAATTCGTTTTTTCATCAATTAATAAAATATTATAAGATAATACTTTTTTATTAATTGTCAATTCTTAAATGCTAAATTTTATCAAATTACATAAATAAACATAAATTTAAAATCTTGCAGTAAAAAAATTATATAAATCATAATTATCACTAAAACAAAAATTCTTTACATTTCAATCAATTAAACAACGTCGAAATTTAAACATACATGTTTCAAATATTAAAATTCAAAAAAATATATCAGTTTCAAAAACATTGCAAAATGAAGTTAAATAACAAACAAACACAAAGTAATAAAAATTTCACTGTCCACAATTAAAAAAAAAAAACTCAAAAAATTTTTGTCTTATTTTCAAATTTCTAACGCAACAACAAAAGTGTTAATGTGATATTAAAAAAAAAAATCAAAATACATAACATTCAACTTACTATTCCCAATGCCAAAAATAAATAGACAATTTCTTACTAGAAATACAAAAAAAACTCAAAAAAAAAAAACTAAAGTCTGTTTCGTACAATCCAAAAATTTTCGCAAATAAATGATATATCAATACCGTAAAACTGCTAATAAATTTCTAGTGATTTCTAGGTTAGGTCCGCGACAGGTTCATATTTTTTGATCCTCTGGCCGATCAACTTCAGAAATGGAGTTTCACCAACTCAGGCATTGCTTTCCGTCAGTTACAATTAATGCCTCGATTCATTAATGACTGTTTCCATATCGAGAGTATACTATATGCTAAGATAATAACTGCATTTTATTTAATTGATGACGTGAAAGAGCACTACTGAATTGAACTGAAATGAGCAGTCAGTGCACTGCAGTGCACTGTGCAAAACAGTGTAAAAATCACGGGAAGTTAGTGCAGTTTCATCCTCATCTCGCATTTCTGTGTTATTCTAAATTTTTTTATTTTAATTTAATCTTATAATCTTATAACGATTTTTCAAATTAATAATTCATCCTGAATTTAATTGGAATTGAAAGAATCGGAAATCGAAATTCAAATTTTCATGCGCTGATAACGGTCATCAGCGCCATCTTGCGTATTCGTAACTGCGTAGTAGATAATCGAGTACTACTAAACAAGGGCAGACTTATGTTTGATATTGAGAGTTAGAAAAGGAACATTGAAATCAGTGCCAGTTTTATCATCCTCAGAATCCCGAATTCCTGTATTATTCAAGTATTCTTTACTTGATATACCCTTATAACGATTTTTAATTAGCAATTCATCCTGAATTTAACTAAACGATCGGTAATGAGAGAACTCGGAACTCGAAATTTAAATTTTCGCGCGCATCAGCGCCATCTTGTATACTCTCTAGCACTTCCATGACAAGTCAGGTGACAGATAAGGTTAGGTTCACAATACACGTCATTCTACACGTCATATTATATTTATTCCCATAATATTCTATATATTTTTCAAGTGTCACTCGTGATATACCAAGTCCTTTTTGAATGCTTTTTGTTGATAAACAAATTTGGGCCCCGGGTAACTGATTCTAGGGTAAGTAAAACGCAGTTCCGAAAACGCCAAAGTTTCCTTATGTTAGCACTATATATAACTTCTACATTGACGAATATTGTTGTTTTTTTTAAGATTTCCTGAAAAAAAAAATTTAGAAAAATGGAGCAACCTTGCTATACGTTGATAAATTTGCCGATGGACTTGGAGCCTTTAAACGAGCACCAGATGAAGAAAGACCTTGAAAAGGGAGACGTGAACGTGAAAATTGAAGCTTTGAAAAAGACCATCAATTTGATAATGAATGGTGAACGTTTACCAGGTTTTTTGATGACGATCATCAGATTTGTATTGCCCCTACAGGATCACATGATTAAGAAATTGTTGCTCGTGTATTGGGAAATCGTCCCGAAAACAACGCCGGATGGTAAATTGCTCCAGGAGATGATCCTCGTTTGCGACGCGTACAGAAAAGATCTGCAGCATTCGAATGAGTTTGTCAGGGGATCGACTTTGAGGTATTATCTTGGAATTGTTACAGTATTATATTAAAATATGTTTTTAAATTTTATTTTAGTTGAAGTACAGTTATCTGTAATTTTTCTATAATTGGAAAGTTGTGGAAAATTTTTTGTATTGCTGGTATTGTTAGTTTATCAAAAAAAATTAGACAGGTGTATTTTTTTTGTCGTATCTCAAAAATTGAAGGAAACGAATCATGTCAAAATATCAGAATTAAAATTACACATTGAATTTTTATTTATAATTTTTCGTAGAATCAAAAAAAAAAAAGAATTTTTTTCAAAAACAATAGATGTATATGTTGCCCAATTTAATTTTTTTCTGGGCATCTTCCCAATGGAAAATGATATTTTATTGAATTTTATAAATATTAATTAATAAATGTTATGGAATAATTACAACAGTATATTGAAATTTGTTTTTTCACTGTTGATTTAGTTACAGTACAATTATCTGTGATTTTTTTATAATTGGAAAGTTGGGGAAATTTTTTGTATTGTTGATATTGTAAGTTTATCAAAAAATATGAGACACGTGTTTTTTTTTGTCGTATCTCAAAAATCAAAGGAAACGAATCGTGTCAAAAAATCAGAATTAAAATAGCGCAGTTCATTTTTATTTATAATTTTTCAAAGAATAAAAAAAAAGAATTTTTTTAAAAAATTATAGACACATATGTTGCAAAATTTTATTTTTTGTTTTTGTGCAAATTCTTCATTGAATATGGTATTTTATTGAATTTTACAAATATTAATTAATAAATGTTATGGAATTATTACAGCATTATATCGAAATTTTTTTTCAATTTTATTTCAGTTAAAGTACAATTATTTGTGACTTTTTTATAATTGAGAAATTAGAAAAATTTTTTTGATTGCTAATCATGTTAGTTAATCAAAAAATATAAGACACATATTTTTTTCTTTTTGTCATATCTCAAAAATTGACGGAAATACGTCGTTTTAAAAATTCTGACAAAATGACGTCATTTGTATGCTCATTGTATCTATGTATATGAAAATAAATATTTAAATTTCCTTTTTATTTATAATTTTTTGAAAAAACAAGAAAGGCATGAATTTTTTTCAAAAATAATAGATACATATGTGACGTGCTCTGACAAAAGGGACCTTCTCGGCAAAAAATCAATTTTCGTATTATGATTACTTCTATAAGTTCTATTACTAAACTTTAATTGGCAGAATACGAAACTCCAAAATTCTGGTTCTTAAACTATACATCAATTGATGAAGAAAATAATTTACATGGGCTTGAATGGCAGTTCAACGCCTTCCACAGCGCGCCGTGTAAACTTTCACATTTGCCGAGTCAGTCCCTTTTGTCAAATCGCGTCACATATGTTTTCAATTTTTATTTTTTTTTCCGTGGAACTTCATAATTGAAAATCAGTGGCGCCAGAACAGGGGGGCAGGGGGGTCAAATGCCCCCCCCCCCAAAAAAATTTGGGTCTGGCGCTACTGTTGAATATGGTATTTTATTGAATTTTACAGCATTATAACGAAATTTGTTTTTCAATGTTGTTTTAGTTAAAGTACAATTATCTATGATTTTTTCATAATCGGAAAGTTTTGGAAATTTTTTTTATTGCTAACATTGGTTATTTATCAAAAAATGAAAGACAAAAAAATTTTTTTTTTTTGTATCCCAAAAATCGGCTGAAATGAATTGTTTTGAAAAGTCTGATAAAATTATGTCATTCGCATGCTCTGTATATCTATGTATGCAAAATCGAAAAATTCAGATTTCCTATTTATTTATAATTTTTTGAAGACACGAGGAAGGCATAAATTTTTTTCAAAAATAATAGATACATATGTTGCCAAATTTGATTTTTTTTCTGTGCCACTTCCCAATTGAATATGGTATTTTATTGAATTTTACAGTATTATGTCGAAATTTGTTTTTCAATGTTGTTTTAGTTAAAGTAGAATTATCTGTGATTTTTTTCTTATTTTCGTAATTGGGAAGTTGCTTCAATTTTTCGTAATGCTGATATTGTTAGTTTATCAAAAAAATCAGACACCTATTTTTTTCTTTTTGTTGTATCTCAAAAATTGAAGGAAACTAATCGTTTTGAAAAGTCTGAGAAAGTGATGTCATTTGCATGTTCAGTATATCTATGTATATGGTATTTGAAATTCACATATCCTTTAAAATAATCGTTTTTTAAAGAAACAAAAAAATACATATCGTTTTTTTTTTTCAAAAATAATATATGTATATGTTTCCAAATTTTTATGGATTTCGAATTTTTTTTATGGATTTTTGGAATTTGATTCTCAAGAATTCCAAGTATTTTTCTTATATTTTCAGTATATATATTATTCAAATTATTATTGTTTTTTTAGTATTTTTATAAATTAACCAAAAATCATGCCTGCATAGGATTTGTTGAACTGCTATTATTTTCAGCATTTCCAAATTTTTATCTATTGTTGTAGTATTTTTTAGATTGATTTATAGATTTTTCTAGCATTTTCATGGATACAAGTTTTTTTATGAACTTTTTCAATCTGATTCTTAAGAATTTGAAGTGTTTTTCCTATATTTTCAATATTTTTACGATTAAAAATTTTATTCTATCTTTAGTATTTTTTTTTGTTTTTTTTTTTTTTTTTTTTTTTTTTTTTTTTTTTTTTTTTTTTTTTTTTTTTTTTTTTTTTTTTTTTTTTTTTTTTTTTGATTCATTGATTTTTTCAACATTTTTCTAGATTAGAAATTTTTTCATGAATTTTTAGAATTCGATTTCCTAGAATTTAAATTAATTTCCTATATTATGATGCGCCTGAAGTTCCAAACGTTTATAAAATAAATATAAATGAAAAAAAAAATTATTTTTCATTTTCACCCATAACTAAAATTAAAAATAATGAGAAAAGTTAAATAATATTAGTTATATATCAATAATTATGAATTAATTCTATTACTAGGAATGTTAGAACAATTTTTTTATTTTTTCATTTAATTTGAAGCGTTTGAAATTTCAGAGACGTATATTTTGAGTATTTATACGATTCAAAGTTTTATTGTTTCTTTAGTATTCTTATAAATATGCAAAAAAATCATGTTGCATAGGATTTGTTGAACTGCTATTATTTTTAGTATTTTATAAAATCAATTTATAGATTTTTCTAGATTCCAAGTTCTTGAATTTCTGGAATTTTATTCTCAAGAATTTGTAGTATTTTTCTTATATGTTCAGTATTTATACGATATAAAATGTTATTGTTCCTTTAGCATTTCCAAGTCTTTATGAAATGTTGTAGTATTTTATTTGATCATCTTGCAGATTTTTCTAGCATTTATCTAGGTTTCAAGTATTTCGATGAATTTCTAGAGTTTGTTTTTCAAGAATTTGAAGCTTGGATTTTGAGTATTTTTTCTATATCGTCAGTGTCCACACGATTTAAAATTTTATTGTTTCTTTAATATTCTTATAAATATTTAAAAAAAATCATGCCTGTATAGGATTTGTTGAATTGCTAATAATAGTAGTATTTTCAAGTTTTATCAAATATTAGAGTATTTTTTTCGATCAATTTATAGATTTCTCTAGCATTTTTCTAGATCTCGACCTTTTTTATGAATTTCTAGAATTCGATTCTCAAGAATTCATTCCCAATTCATTCAAATGTCAATTTCAAAATTATTCAACCATTCATTAAATCACAATCTTCCAGATTTCTGTGCAAATTGAAAGAACCAGAGTTGCTAGAACCTCTGATGCCAGCTATAACAGCTTGTCTCGAACACCGACACTCCTATGTTCGTCGTAATGCCGTACTCGCGATTTTCACCATCTACAGGAACTTTGAATTCCTCATCCCCGATGCACCAGAACTGATTGCCAATTACTTGGAAGGCGAACAAGACATGTCTTGCAGGAGAAACGCGTTTCTCATGCTGTTACATGCCAAGCAAAGTCGAGCACTTGCTTACTTGACCGCCTGTCTCGACCAAGTCCCAACTTTTGGCGACATCCTGCAACTTGTCATAGTCGAATTGATTTACAAAGTACGAGAAAACATTTTAAGCAAATATTATGTTTAAATTCTTCAGTGCCATGTCACATGTGACGCCATGTTTATGACATCATGTCATCTGACGCCATATCTATGACATGTCATTGAAGCTATGTTTATGACATCGTGTCACGTGACGCCGTGTTTATGACATCATGTCATGAGACGCCATGTTTATGACATCATGCCATGGGACGCCATGTTTATGACGTCATGTCACGTGACGCCGTGTTTATGACATCATGTCACGTGACGCCGTGTTTATGACATCATGTCACGAGACGCCATGTTTATGACATCATGCCATGTGACTTCATGTGATTTCAAGATGAAACGGAAAATGCAAAGTAACAACACGAATTTTCAGGTTTGCCTGGCTAATCCATCGGAAAGAGCGCGTTTCATCAGATGCATTTACAGTTTGCTCAATTCCCCTAGCGCGGCCGTTCGATACGAGGCCGCGGGAACTTTGGTCACACTTTCGAGCGCCCCGACAGCGATCAAAGCCGCGGCTTCCTGTTACATCGAATTGGTCGTCAAAGAAAGCGACAACAACGTGAAACTCATTGTTCTCGACCGATTAATTACTATGAAAGAAAGCCCGTCTCATGAACGTGTTCTCCAAGACCTCGTTATGGACATTCTCAGAGTTTTAGGTTAGGTCTCTAGATTTTTTTTATGTTTTAAGAATGATAATCAGTTTAAATATTGTCCTGCAGTGTCTCCAGCTTTGGAAGTTCGCGTAAAAACCTTGGCCCTGGCGATGGACCTCGTTACTACCCGAACTGCCGAGGAAATGATTCAACTGCTGAAAAAAGAAATCCTGAGAACCGTTGGTGGCGAGCACGAGGATGCCGGAAAATACCGACAACTGCTCGTTCGCACTTTGCACGCCTGCTCCATAAAATTCCCCGACGTCGCAGCCTCCGTTCTTCCAGTTCTCACCGACTTCTTGTCGGAAAACAACGAAGCTGCCGCAGCGGACGTTCTTGTCTTTGTTCGCGAGGCCATCCAAAGATTCGAAAATTTGCGGCCTCTCATTATTGAGAAGCTTCTCGAGGTTTGTACCATGTTATGTTGTGACCTCATGTTTATGACATCATGTCATGTGACGACATGTTTATGACATCATGTCATGTGACGCCATGTTTATGGCATCATGTCATGTTCCGACGTGTTTATAACATCGTGTCATGCGATGCCATGTTTATAACGTCATGTCATATGAAGCCATGTTTATGACATCATGTCATGTGTCGCCGAGTTTATGACATCATGCCATGCGACGCCGTGTTTATGATATCATGTTATGTGGTGCCATGTCATGTGACATCATTTCACGTGACGTCAAAGATAGTGGAGTTTGAACTTTTGCATCGTTTGAATTATTTCTAGGTGTTTTCGCAAATACGTTCCGTAAAAGTGCACAGAGGTGCTTTGTGGATTCTGGGGGAATACGCGACATCCAAAGAAGACATCGAAGCAGTGATGAGTCGCGTCAGATCAGCGCTCGGAGAGTTACCGCTTGTAGAAGCGGAGAACAAAAGACAAGCCGGTGAAAAACCGGTCGAAGACGAAAACGCCCAATCGACGCCATCGCAACTTTACACCTCTGACGGAACTTACGCGAGCCAAAGCGCTTTCAGCGCCACCACCTCAGGTAAAAAAGAGCAAAAGCGCCCCCCATTGGTGCAATACATGATGGAAGGAGATTTCTTCATCGGGGCATCGTTGGCCACGACATTGACGAAGTTAGTCGTGCGTTACAAGGGCTTGGAAGCGAATGCGAAGAAAACGAATCGGCTGCAAGCCGAAGCGATGATGGTGATGACGAGCGTGTTACAGTTCGGTCGATCGGGTCTACCGTCCAAGGCCATGACCCACGACGACGCCGAAAGGTTGTCTTTGTGCCTCCGCACACTCGCATGTCCCAGCCAAGTCACCGAGCAAATTTTCCGCGAGGGATGTCGCGAGGCTTTGGGTCGTATGCTCACGGCAAAAGCTGAAGAGGATTCTCAGAACCAGAAAGCCAAGGAAAAACCGGGACATGTTGTGCAGGTATACTTGTGACGTTTAATGACATTTTGTGATGTTCGAGCATGTTAACATACCTGAATTCATACCCGAACACTTCCGAACATACTCGAGAACATACCCGAATATTTCCGAACATACCCGAACATACCCGAATACTTTTGAACGCTTACGAACATACCCAAACACTTCCGATTGTAAAATTTCAAGCCGTAGTTGATCAAATTTTGTTTTTACAAGGGATTTTTCTTTAAGTCGTCTTGAAATTTGTGTTTACGTAAGGTCGATGACTCGATTCAGTTCCTGCAACTGACCCGAGGTTCGGAACTAAACGGCGGAGCGGGCGACGTTTTCGAGCAATCTTTGAGCGCCGCGGTGGTCGGTAGATCCGGCAGTACCACGGACGCCGCGACTCCTAGCGCCCTTAGCAAAGTCACGCAACTCACGGGATTCTCCGATCCGGTCTACGCCGAAGCGCTCGTTCACGTCAACCAATACGACATCGTCCTAGATGTCCTCATCGTCAACCAAACCGGAGACACCTTGCAGAACTGCACTCTGGAATTGGCGACTATGGGCGACCTGAAACTCGTGGAAAGGCCCCAACCTATCGTTCTCGCTTCTCGAGATTTCGCCAGTATCAAGGCGAACGTGAAAGTTGCTTCTACGGAGAATGGGATTATTTTCGGAAATATCGGTGAATTTTTACGAATCATTTTACAAATGTGATACTAATGTGGTTTTTGGTTTTCAGTGTACGAAGTGTGCAAACCTGGTAAGGATAGAAGCATAAACGTAGTCGTCCTGAACGACATTCACATAGACATCATGGACTACATAGTTCCCGCGACTTGCACGGACGTCGAATTCCGGCAAATGTGGGCCGAGTTCGAATGGGAAAACAAAGTTTCCGTCAACACGACGCTATCCGATTTGCGAGAGTATCTCGCTCATCTTCTGAAATCTACCAACATGCGTTGTCTCACGCCAGAAAAGGTTGGAGTGCGTTGATGCTAAAAAAAATTTCGATAGAAAATTATAATTTTCAACTTTTTTCAGGCCCTCTCTGGTCAGTGCGGCTTCATGGCCGCGAATATGTACGCGAAATCGATTTTCGGAGAAGACGCTTTGGCGAATCTGTCGCTGGAGAAACCGCTCAACAGGCCAGATGCTCCGGTTGTCGGACACATTCGAATCCGAGCGAAGAGTCAAGGAATGGCGCTCTCGCTCGGCGAGAAAATCAATTCCACGCAAAAGGGACCGCAAAGCAAAGTCATTCAAGCTGCTTGAGCAAATGGGAAAACACTGGTTATAGATAAGGATAACAAGTGCGATAGGTTTCGAAATGTTTATCATTGTTATATGTTTATTTTTTAAATGATAATTTCCCATGCTACTTTCAGCATTAGTATTATCTCGTCACGAGCAAGTTTTCTGTTCCAACTACTTTTTCATGTCATATTTGATGAATAAACGGTTATAAAAAATACCTGAATAAAATACATTTATTTTTCAACATCTTTTCATTACATATATACACATCAGTGAACGATGAGAGGTCAAGTCAATTGTATGACAGGTGTTTTTTGATTATCTGTCAGCGCTTGATTAAAAATTCGTTGTTGGTTGTAAACATCTACAAAACTTTCAAAATATCTCTCCGATAACCGCCATTCGTTGCAAAAACGGCTGCGCTTGGCAAGACAGCGCTTGATAATTGAGCACTAGGCTGGCGTTGACAGGGTACAAATTCCTCTTCCTAATGTTCTCCAGCATCGCCTGTGGCTCGCTGACTTTCCTCTTCGCCCTCGAAAAATCGCCCTGAGAAGAAGAACTGTTGACTTGAGCGAAGGGCCCGACATTCAGAGTGTCCTCGTCTGCTCTGTACACAGTCCCCGTCGTCTCGTTCTCCTTTTTCCTCTCGAAGAAGCTCTCGTTCGTTGCCTTCGACTTCACATTCTTTGAGACTCTCATCTCCTTCACTTCGGAGAGCTTCAAAATCGCCACCGGGTCCTCCCCCTTCGGTTGGGCCTCTTCATCCGGGAACACCTCGTCAAACTCGTTGCTCTTCTGATCTTCGGCCACGAAATTCCCCACGACGGAGTGTTTCTGGGCAAATATACTCCTGGGGCGCCTGCTGCAGCATCTGAGGGCTCCAGGGTCAATGGGATGAGCTTCGGTGTTGAAGACGTAGCCTCCGGCGTCGACGACGCACTCGCCCCATTGGGTTTTAACGACCTGGCCTTCTTGGCCTAAGTTGTGGATAAAGTTCTCAGGGTCGAAGAGCAGGTACAGGTACTTGGTGGTCTCGGCGAGGAAGAAAGACTCCATGCGGTCGGCCTTTCTATGATCCCGGACGTCGTTGATCGTGGCGTAGCCACAAGGCGTTCTGGCGCTGTGCTGGATACTCCGGAGGATGTCGATGCCGACCTCGATGAGGTAGGGATCCCCTGTGGCTCGGTATAGGTACATGACGGACTCGATGAGTTCCGGTCTGAGAGGGTAGCTCTCGCGATTCGCCCCGGCTTCGGCTTGGGCGATGTTGTAGAACTCCGGGGTGAAGCCGAATTGCTTCCAGACGCGGTGGTAGTTGTGGAGCGATTTCATGGCGTCGCCGACTTCGCCGAAGAGGCTGAGAACCCCTGGCCAATAAGCGTCTAAGGATTGGAACACTGGAAGGGTGACCTGTAGGGAAAATCAGTTTTGTTATTTAACTTTGAAACATTATTTTAAAACGATTAACTCACCTGGCCCTTACTCATAGAAACCCACAAATGCCAATCCTCCTTGCGTATGTACTTCTCAATCGCGGCTTTATGCTCGTGGAACATGGTCGCGAGCACTGGGTCCTGGAAAAGGAGCGTGCCCTTGGCCAGGTACTCAAAGTAAGAGTCCACGCCTGCGCCGATGCCCGAATCCTGGGCCGTCCAATGGCCGGTGAGCACGTCAATGTGGTTTCCAACAAGACCAATGTTGGACCTATAGTAATGTAAAGCTTTGATCGCATTCATGGCGACTTCCTCGTAAAGTGGATCCCCTGTCAACCTGGAAAGCGTTCCAAACTCCAGAAGGAAAGTTCCTATTCCAGCAGTGCAAGTGATGCTCGTTTCCCCAGCTGGCACTCCGTACTTCAAATTCACAGTTCCGTAAGGCATGCCTGTCGGCGTGTCGAACGCGACGATCAGTCTTTTGGCCATGTCCTCGGCGAGTCTCAAGAGCGGTCCGTTGCAGGGCCAACCCGGTTCTAGTTTCATTCCCGCCTTCTTCGACAGCAAGTGCGCGCTTATAAGCCCGCCTACGACTCGAATGTTGGTCTCAAAAACCGAAACGTTGATGTTGGCTTCGAAGTCGACTCTTTGGCTTATGATATCCGCGACCCTCTGGAACTCGGTGTAGTTCCCGATGACTGCCAGCGTGTCTAAGGCGTCGATCAAGGTCAGGGAGAAGCTGCCCCAGGTGTCAAAACCGTCGCAACTCAGGGAACGTAGCTCGTCGTAAGGGTAAGCGTGCGTCAGGTAACTGGAGTAGGCATGGTCGAACATGGCGCGAACCTCTTCGCGTAGTTTGAGAATGTCCTTTTTTTCATGCTTTCGGATACCGTTGGTGTACGCGATGAGGTATAGCATCAATATTGGCACTATTCTAGGCAACATTTTTTGAGCTCTCGTATTACATGTTCTTTGGTTTTGGACCTGTAAAGTGTGATATTTGATGTTTAGTGTTAATTATAATAAAATTGAATAATTATTAAAATATTATTATTATTATTATTATTAATTATTAAATTCCTTAAAATAATATACAAAACTGATGAAGTTGGATTCGTATTCAATGACAAATTTTCAGGGAAATAACGATTTAATTATTAAATAAGTTTCATATTTTTTAAAAAGTTAAATTTTTTATTTAAATTGATTCATTTTAAATAACAATTATAATATTTTAATTTAATATTTATTATTAAAGTAATTGAATTTTTAATAATTAATGTAATAAATTATAATTACATTAATTAACTTTATTCAATTTATCATAAAACAAAAATTTCACAATAATTAAATAATTAATAAATCAATTAATAAAAAATAAATAACGATTAAATTCATAAATAAATGATTCCCTTATAGTAATTCTGAACCTTAGAAAGCATTCAAACATACAAAAAATTAATCATTTATGTTTATTATACTTTTGAAAAATTTTTGATTGTCAATAGCTGTAAGAAATTTGTAATTCTTTGAAAAAAATGAAATACAATTTCCACTGTCAAAAAATATCTATTGCAGCCTGTATCATTTTCGACATAATTTCAAAACCATTTTTACATAATTCAAGTATAAGTAATAATATTTATTAACAAAAATATTAACTTGTGATAAATTTAATGATTTTCCAAATTCATAATAAAAAAATTGAATAAAAAAAAAGAGTTTACAAAATAAATTAAAATAAAAATCTAGTGACTGAAATATTAATAATATTCTAAAATAAAAAACATGCCTAATTTAAAACATTTTTGGAAAATTTTTTAGTTTAGTTTTAGTTTTAGATTAGTTCTTGAGTTAGCAAAATTGAAAAAAATATATATTTTACCAAAATTTCAACTTTGTTTAATTTATTGATTTGCCAAATTTTAAATATAAGATCATAAATGAATGATTACTTCTTGAGCCTCCAAATTCTGGAAAAATATTAACTTATAATAAATTCAATGATTTTCCAAATTTATAATGAAAAAATTGAATGAAAAAAGAAGAGTTTACATAATAAATAAATAATAGGAAATTAGCGATTGAAATGTAACAAATATTCTGAAATAAAAAACACGTTTAATTTAAGGCATTTTTGGAAAATTTTTGAGTTTAGTTTTAGTTTTAGTTTTACATTAGTTCTCGAGTTAATAAAATTTAAAAAATAGTTATTACCAAAATATCAACTTGTGATTTATTCAATGATTTGCCAAATTTTAAATATAAAATCATAAATAATTGATTAGTTCTCAAGCCTCCAAATTCTGGAAAAATATCAACTTGTGATAAATTCAATGATTTTCCAAAGTTATAATGAAAAAATTGAATACAAAAAAAAAGAGTTTACATAATAAATGAAAATAAAAATCTAGCGACTGAGATATTAAAAATATTCTTAAATAAAAAACATGTTTAATTTGAAACATTTTCGGAAAATTTTTTAGTTTAGTTTTTGTTTCAGTTTTAGATTAGTACTCGATATTAAAATTAAAAAAAAAAGCTATTACCAAAATTTCAACTTGTGATTAATTTATTGTTTTGCCAAATTAATAATGAAAAAATTGAATACAAAAAAAGAGAATTTATATAATAAATGAAAATAAAAATCTAGCGACTGAAATATTAAAAATATATTCTAAAATAAAAAACAGGCCTAATTTGAAACATTTTTGAAAAATTGTTTAGTTTAGTTTTAGTTTTAGTCTATAGTTTTCAAGTTAGCAAAATTCAAAAAAATTCTTATTACCAAAATATCAACTTGTGATTATTTTATTGATTTGCCAAATTTTAAATATAAAGTCGTACACAATTGATTAGTTCTCGAGCCGCCAAATTCTGGAAAAATATCAACTTGTAATAAATTTATTAATTTTCCAAATTTGTAATGAAAAATTTGAATAAAAATAGAGTTTACATAATAAATAAATAATAGAAAATTAGCGACTGGAATATTAAAAATATTCTGAAATCAAAAACATCCCTAGTTTAAAACATTTTTGGAAAATTTTTTAGTTTTAAATTAGTTTTCAAGTTAACAAAATGTAAAAAAATACTTATTACCAAAATTTCAACTTGTGATTAATTCAATGATTTGCCGAATTTATAATGAAAAAAAAAGAGTTTACAATATAAATGGAAAAAAAATCTAGCGACTAAAATATTACAAATATTCTAAAATAATAACATACTTAATTTAAAACATTTTCAGAAAATTTTTCTGTATTCCTGAGTATAATAGTTTTTTTGTAATTTTAAACATCTCATATTAGTTTACAACTCACACACATAAAAAAATCTAATATTTAATATAAGTTCCTAATTTGTAAAAAACTCTTCAAGTTTGTAAACGACTAAATTATTAATAGTTGATCATTCAGAGAAAAATTCAAAAATCTGACTTGGAAAAAAACAACAATTGTTCAACGTAAATTCCACAACTTTTAAAATAATTTTTTAAATACAGCAAAATTTGCAAATCTTGCCTTAATTTTCTATAACAAACTTTAAAATAAAATAAAATAAACGTTTTTTTCTTTGCTGAATAAAAAAGAGTGTTCTAAAAATTAATTTTCTTTTGCAGTATAGTAGGATAAATTTTAAATACTTACAAAAATTATAAGTTGTTGAACGTAGAGCACATTCGTTCAATGTTCAAACAAAAAATTTTTTCCTTAGGTTCAACATACATGAATTGTCCCGAAAAAACAGAAAATCACGCATGCTTTTTCCCTATTTTTTTCAATTAAAAAAACACTAAACAGCTGTTGTATATTTTGTTTTTGACGTATCATAAACAATAGATGTATTTTCGTAGTGTCGATTCTAAGTATCGATTGTCGGTCTTTTTTTAGCGTTAAGCAAAACATAAGTTTATCTTTGTTGCATTGCCACGCTTATGAACACGCGTCCTCACACACGAACACACACACACACACACACGCACACATTTTTGGGGGAAAACTAGAGAGCCTCAAGGAAGAGAGTGGCAAACTTGCCTATGCGCTGATTGGCTGGTGAGGTTAGCGGCCATCTTTACTACACACACGTATCCGCGCATCCGTGTACGCAGCTGATGTCAGTGGTTTGTTTCCGAAAAAACTTTTTCCGT
>JAPYZL010009492.1:0-11065 GCA_030522825.1 Platygaster orseoliae | reverse complement strand
AAGAGAAAAAAAAAAAAAAAAAAAAAAAAAAAAAAAAAAAAAAAAAAAAAAAAAAAAAAAAAAAAAAAAAAAAAAAAAAAAAAAGAAAAATGAAATTCCTATTTTGTTCCATGATAAGAATATTCTTCACAAATCGTCCATATTGGAAAACCTCGAGACTCATTTATAAGTGAGTTGAACAATTCAACGGTCCTCATCATCAGTGAAGGAAACCTGAAAAATTATTTAAGCAAAGTTGAATCGTCGGGAAACGTCATTTTACTCGAAGACTCGCGGTAAGAAATTATTGTTATTATTATTGTTACTCATTTTCAAGAGATAGTAAATACGATTTTTTGTTCATATCATAATTTTATGATACGATTTCTGTAATTCGAAACGATTTAGCAAAAAATATCAGGAAACCATTTTCCTCCAATTTACGATTAAAAAAAACTATAAAATTCCGTAGTGATTCGAGCCCGTTACACAAATCGTTGAATAACTCTCGCGCAACGTTCACCTTGTAATTCCTGACTTTTTCTCCGCAAGACGTTTCTTCCCTTGACATGACATCCAAGTCCCGATAAAACAATCGCGGCTTTTTCGTTTTTAATCACTTCCTCGTCAAATGAAATTAATGCCCGTCGATTGTATTACGCGATCGCGATTCGTACCGATTCCCACGTGCGTTTGAAACGTTCTTCGTGTTTCTGTTTATCTTTCGTTTCGTGTTCAATCAACTTTGCCTGCGATTCTTCTTGTACTTTATATGATTAAAAAATTTATAACTAAGGTAATCAATAAGAATAATCATAATTTCGAATTAATATTGAAAAATTAATCCATTATACTTCTACACATATTACACAAAATTTGGGAAAAATGAATAATATTTCGTTTGTTTCAAAGGCACTGACCATGAGTTTGACTAAAAAAATTTGTAAGTCGAACTATTATGGATTTCAAAATTTTTTATGCGGATGCTTAACAACATGAAACATTTTTCAATTTGTTATAATCATCAACAAATTATTATTCCTTATTCCAAAACTTTACTTAACAGATTTATCAATTACAATTTAAAAACACCCTTTTTTTCAGTTAAGTTGAATAAAACTAAAAATCAAAGTGAAAAAAAATAAATTCGAATACTTTATAACCAACAAAAAATCTCATAAAATCTACCAGAATTTCAATACCTGTCACTACCTACTTATGTATTTATTAATGTATTTTTTATTGTTACACCAACATTCTGAACTTTCACCTTAAAAAATCACATAACTAATGACACAGCAAAAATTTTCAGTTCGAAAATTAAAGCAGCCAAGTTACCAATTATAGATTGAATAATCAGCGATTTATAGCTCGTTCATATGTATCAATAATGGCATACTTTTCGAGCTCACATTGAAATTACAAAAAGACCGTAATTATTGTCTCAACCATTCATTACCTTCGTTTTTGTCAGTAAACTCAAGTTTTCTCTCGCTCCAAGAATAATCAAAAGCACTTAGTGAATGATAAATCACGATGCGTGGCGAAGTGTGAAATTGAGGGCCCTTTTTTATGCTTAGTCAGGTACTTTCGATTTGCCCCCTCAATTTGATTGAGAAATATCGTCGCGACGAGTTTCGCAATGCGATCGCGTTCGAAAGAACGCGTGAAAACAATTACTTACACATCTGCGATTAAACTCGAATCACTGGCTTCGGGCTTGATTTATTAATTGGCAGAAATGACAAGATTGGTATCGTGATTCTTCGTGCTTCTAATCGTTTCTTCTTCTGTTACACGAGTTTGTTCTCAATTGTAGGAGCTCATGTTAGTCGAACAAATTGTTGGGAAAGAATTCTTTTCTATGGGTATTCACAGCAGAGTGGAAAAATAGAATATAAGTGGCGGAACAAATTTCTGAACAAAGTATCTTCTCAAGATTATGGAATATTAAACTACGAATAGTTCACGTTGATTTTTTTCATTATTTATTATCATATTTAAATATAATTTTGTTAATAAGTTTTGATGTTACTGATGTTTCTTAATACAATGATCAATTGTGGGATTTCACTGTGTGGGTACATATCCCAAGTAATTGAATTAATGATGTATCATTAAGTTGATATCGATGGTTTTTCGTTTTTTTCATTCAAGAAAAGACCTGGATAAACTGGAGGAGAGGGTCATGAAATCGAAATTGTGGGCTGCTAACAGTGCTTCTCCGCATTACGACGAAGAAGAATTAAGAGATGTTCGTTGGCTAGAGGATGCTATTGAAAGTTACGCATCTGCTCTTGACACAATGTGGTAAGTTATAGATCTTAACAAATTTTTTACTAATTATATTTTTCTACTTGTTTTCTTACGAATTCGTCTTGTTGCAAACTTCTCAACAACTTCTCATGATCTGTTTAATGTCTTCTTCTTCTCTTCCAAACGCTGTCTTCAGCAAAAACAAAAAATGCAAGAACCAGTTGAACGCAGCAGACTGGAACACAGAGCTGTCAAAAACTCTGGAGCATCGAAATGCTGAAGAACGCAGTGCGTCTCGTAATTTGGAGCTTCTCGTGAAATCAAAGAGCGGCAATTTCCAAGAGTTGGCAACCATGAGCGTGAAAAGCGGTGTTGCCAAGTTGACATGGAAAGGAAAATCAGCAATGAAAACGGAGGATGACGAGGAAGATGACGAGGATGAAGAGGAGGTTGTGCCAGAGAAGTTCAAGAAACTTATCTCCAAGGACAAAACTGGTGGCAAGCGGTGTACCAAAACCATGCCTGAAGTTAAAGTGAAACATGAATACGACGATGATGATGATGATGACGATGAAATTGAGGGACCGTCGATGAACGAGATGAGTGAGAGCGATTGGTGGACGATGGTGAGTTTAGCTTCATTAGAGAAGTTGATCTTTTGCACTTCCTACATTGATAGCAAATGATTGACACACTTTTCGGTCATTCAAGTTTGGTACAAGAAGAAGTATCAATCATTTATACATCTTTGTTCATTCCTAGTGTAGGGATTTTATTGTCTGACCTACGACGTGGTTCATTGCACAATCAAAGTCAAATCGTGTATCAGCTAGAGAAATAACAAATAACGTTGGTAAATGCCATTAATCATTTGAACTTGTTAGTGTGCTTTGAATGAGCATTTTTTCAGCCAAGAAAGGTGTTGCTCTGTTTGATGCATGAAATAATCATTAATGCATTATCGAAATCAGTGCTTGACTCCTAAAAACTACGTCGCAATCAATGCATTATTAATGCAGCATCATGAACTTGTTTTTGAATTGCCAAATTTGTTTTTCAAGTGACTGAGGTTGGACTTTTTTAAATTCCTTTTAGTATTTTACATATTATTTCCTCTTAGTACAGTTTTCCGATATTATTAACCTTTTTTTCACTTTATAAAATTCTATGTTCTAGGAATCAAAGATTTCTCGAAATTTTCAACAGTTCTATAGAATTTCAAGAAAATAGTTAGTAGTAAATCCTTTTTTGGATCGACATGACTTTAAAACCAAATCGTAATTTTTCTGCGAATCAGGTCCTGTCAGTAAGTGCCGTCGGGGTAGGCATGTTTTTCATTGGAATCACGGCTGTTCACATCGTCCTTTCCAACATGAGGGCCCCAAAAGAGAAAAGAACGCAATCGCGCTTTTCCAGGGATGGCAGTTTCCGGCGGAGTGACAGATACACGTCCAACAACAAAAATTCTGAGCCAGCTCCACCCCAAAGATCCTCGCGATCTGCCGCCCCCCGAAGAGACGATAGTTTTAGGGACAGCATTTCAGAGCGAAGTGTTTGAAAAGACAACTCACTCATTCCAAAAACAGTGGGAATTTCAACACGAAGAGATATAGTTTGGTTACAGCAACCATTGATTTAGTAAAATATGGACCACCAAAGTTCAGGTTCCTACAACCAAAACTTTGGTTATGACAACTAAAGCTTCTGTTATAGCAACCAATGCTCAATTTTCACGACTGATTATTAAGTTGCAATATCCAATAATTTGGTTATCATGTCTAAAGTTTCTGTTATACTAGCCAAAACTTTGGTAGTCTAATATTTTACTAAATTAATAAGTGCTGTAACCAAAAATTTCTCTTCGTGAAAAACCTTCATTTCGGAAACGGAATCGATGCATTTTCCGATTCCTCAAGATGAAGTTACGCGAAAGAAAATTTTCAGTAATTTTCGTTGTTTTTCTAGAATTTCGGCAACGCATACATGAAAATTAAAGAAAAGTCTCTCATTTTTGTTCTATACTGAGCTAGAAAAAATCTGCTACTGAGATTCTGGGCAGTTTGGTATATTTTCAAGAATTTACAAATATTTTCTATGAATGTCAATTTTTTGTTTTTTGTTTTCATGCGTTCCATAAAAGGTCTGGAACTTTTTACGAGACGTTTGAGTTGAAATGTGTATTTTCTTTGATTTGTTTTGGGAACCGATTTTCGAATTGTATAGTAAAATATATTTGTTTTCATGGGAAATGGAATTAAATAGTGTAAAACAATAAAAATGTGGAATTATTGCCTTTTTCTACTGAAGAATCTCATAAAAAACGAACGATTCGAATCCCTACGAATCAGTACTATTTAAAATGTGTTTTCAAACTTTCCTGAAATTATTCAACGTTAATTACATTTACATGATAAATAAAGTTCGATGTGTTGGAGTTTATGCGATTGTACGTGATGGTGAAAGTAAAGTTACTAGATGTATACATGATAAATTCAATAATACAATGTCTTAAACAAATTTTTTTAATTAAAATATATGAGATAAAATAATTTTCTAAGGATTGAGGTGACATAAATTATATAATTTCAAGTAAGTTGACAAACTTAATGATATTTATTCATTCATATGAGTCAAACGTATATTTTAATTATTGTACTTGTATTTAATAATTTTACCTCTTAAAAATTCTTATAAAAGGAACGATACTCCACCATATACTCAAAAATGAGGTTTTTTGAGGTCCATTGAAAGCTGTTTTTACTCCAGATCCAGACCCAGTATCTTCTAATCCATTAAACACTGCGTGTCTCGTAAAAAGTTCCAAACCCTTTTTTTTGTTATAAAAATTCCACGTTGATTGAATAACTCTAGTGTAACAAATATGTACAGTGCGTCGATGATTTTCATTGATAATTTCTTATCACTCATTGCGTTTAAAAGATGGGCAAGTTAAGATTTTTAAGGAATGATATAAAACTCAAGAGACATGCGTTTAATGATAAAGGCAAGTCACCAGAACATTTCGCCCAAATTGTGTTGGATCTATAATAATGTATATAACAATTGTTATGTAAATAATAACATTTTCCTCATATTTCTGGAAATAATCAGGTTTTTCTGGTAGTGGGCAATTTTTATCAATCCGTCTTAACTACTTATTTCCACCAAATAAAAATCTATTCTCGTATTCTTGAAGAAGACCTGCAATTCGTTTTTCCTTTGCAAAGTCACTGCCTAAATAATTATGAAACGTCTATGACAATTTAAATAACTTATAATTTTATCAAATTTGGTTGTAAAAACCTACATTACGCTGATTTTCAACTTTCTCGGTTTCAATTAGTTTACTACTAATTATTAGTGGAATTTCCCTTTTTGAGAAAGAAAAAAAAGCTACTAAAGATTAGTGAAAAATCACTGATTGAAATAGTGATTTTAGCTGATTAATTGAATTAGTAAGTTATGACTAAATAAATGATAACTATAATAAATGATAAGTAAATTGCTCAAGTTTAATGAAATTACAAGTTGTTCGAATTTTTATACAAAACTTCTTTGACGGTGACTTCACTAGATTTCAGTTTTAATTCTATCTCTTTCTGATTTCCGATCTACGTCAAGCTCTCTGAACATCATTTCAATATTTGCGATGAATTACTTCCAGATGTGCTTCTGGTCTTATTTCTTTCAGTAGATTCTCAAACTCCCAATCATCGAACGAGATGGCGATCGTAATGACAACTTCCTCTAGTTCCTGCGATTTCCTGATGAAACAATTACCATGTGGAAACAAAGAAGCCTGGAGTGAACGATCTCCTAACGACAAATTAATGAGCACCTTTCAGACTGCGAACGAGGGTCGATGGAGTGTCGACGTAACGCGTATGGATTGTTCTTGGACGCGACATTCACGATAGCGGATTTCTTGGGGCCTTCGAAGCCTCGTGACAATTTGCTGTGATGACCGTTTACCAGGCGATATTTTCCACGTTGCGTAAGTGCGCCATTGGCTCCTCTGATTGGATCAAGTGGCGAGAACAATGAGCACTACCTTGTCAGCCAGTTTGGCGTAACCACCTAACCCTATTAGCCCTTTTATCCGTAGCATCCGCGGGTAACCTTATCTTATTTTCCTCGGCTTCCGGTTTGTGAAAAGTCTGCGACACTGAAGGAAATTGTCGTACACTGTAAAAAATAATCGCAATTTTTCCGTACTTGTGTATAGAAGTTTTCCTATGTTGTATAGAAATCATCCCATATTGTATGGAAATTTAAAGAATTTGGAAAATATCCTCTGCAAGTATGTCACTTTTTCCATACTTTTCCAAAAATTTCTATGCATGAATGAGAAAAATTCTACTCGTGAATGGGAATTATAAAACAAAGGATGGAAATTTTCCGATTCATGTATAGGATAATAACTTCCAATGCATGTGTAAAAAAATTACCAACTTTTTTCTGACAGTGTAGGTTCGAATAAAAGGTTACAAGAATGTGTTTTCAATAAATGGCAGTAAGAAATTGATGAAACCCATCAATCTCGACTGAAGATATTTTGTTAAATGTCAAGGTACTCAGAATGTCAGAATTTCAGATATGTGAGTCGAGTAAGATTTGCAGAATATTTATTGTTAGATAGAAAAAAGGAAATGTTGTGTCAGTAAATAGATATGTTGAATTTTTTTGCAGCAGGAGCTGCAAATTTCATTGCATAGTAATTGTGTTTCTTTTTTTTCTGTGTAATTTCAAAATTTCCATTAACATTTTCACACTACTTTTTTCGTAACTATTTTTGTTAATAATTAAATTTAGTTTATTTAAAATGTAATTGAGGATTTCTATGATATTAATTACTTTGTTGGAATCAGTCATCTCATTTAGAATGTAGGTAACATTTTGGAAAATTTGAAACGTTCATCAATCACATCACATACCTTGAGTAAAATTTTAAAAAAATTTCTTAATCATGCAAATACTAGAGAAACACTAAAAATAATGAAAGTTTATTAACAATTTTCTGAAAAAATTCAAAGAATACTTCAGAAATCTAATAGAAATCTAATCTTCAGAAATACGCAAAATCTATAAAATTCGCAAGTAGACTTTCAAATATGTGAGTCGAGTGAAATTTTAAGAATATTTATAGTTAGATTTGCTGTGTCAGCAAAAAGATGTGT
Source organism: Platygaster orseoliae (assembly GCA_030522825.1). Taxonomy (NCBI): domain Eukaryota; kingdom Metazoa; phylum Arthropoda; class Insecta; order Hymenoptera; family Platygastridae; genus Platygaster; species Platygaster orseoliae. The sequence goes on along the minus strand of JAPYZL010009492.1, from coordinate 3,653 downwards.
TGATTTTTTGCAACAGTAGCTTATTTTATTGTTGCCAGAGCACAATCATTATTCATGAAATTCCATTGCATAGCACTTCCTTTTTTTTGTGTTATTTCAAATTTTCCATCAACATTTCTACACTTCTTTTTTCGTACTTATTTTTATTAATAATTAAATTTAGTTTATTCAAAATGTAATTGAGGATTTCCATGGTAATTATTACTTTGCTGGAATCAGTCATATCATTTAAAATGTAGGTAACATTCTGAAAAATTTGAAATGTTCTCCTAGTACATTTCATACACTGAAAAAAATTATGAAAAAAATTGCGAATCATACAAATACTGGAGAAACACTAAAACAATGAAAATCTATAAACGATTTTCTGAAAAAATTCAAAGAATACTTCAGAAATCTAATAGAAATCTAATCTTCAGAAATACGCGAAATCTCTAACACTATGAAATGCTGCAAAATCTCTTACAAACTGTAAAAATACGAAAATTAAAAAAATCTGTAAAATACTTATATGTAGATCTAGTTTGTCAAGAAATGTACACGGAGAAAAATTGTTTGGTTACAGCAACCATTTATTTGATAAAATATGGACCCACCAAAGTTTTGGGTACTACGAACAAAACATCGGTTACAACAACAAAAATTTCTGTTCTAGCAACTAATACGCAATTTTCATGACTGATCCTTAAGTTGCAACATCCAATAATTTGGTTATCATACCAAAAGTTTCGGTTGTACTACCCAAAAATTTGGTGAGCTCATATTTTACTAAATGAATGGTTGCTGTAACCAAAAATTTATCTCAATGTATAAGAGTTTAAAAATACTGAAAAAAGCAAACTAGTAGATCATTTGCACTTATTGATTGGAAACAATTTTTTTCTGAAAATTATTATTCACTCATATGTCAAGAAAGTTTTGTAATTAACATTTTGCTAGAACAATTTATTGGTTGAGAGCAATAAGTTTACAACGATTCGATTATAACAATTTACTGATGGCGTTTTGTTCATACGAATACATCTATAATTATTTGAAATAATGAACAATGACCTCGATACGCAAATTTTTATTTACTGTGAATTAAGGCAGTATTTATTAATATTTTTCTTAACTTTATTCAAACGAAGATAGTTTTTTCAGTTATTATTATTCCAGAAAAATGTTACTATATGCTTTTCACCACCTGAATATATTTCATGACATTGCTAATCTGACAATTTTATTGACTTATCAACAAGTCAAAAAATTTAATAAAAATTTCATTCATCGTTTTTAGAAATCGTTTTTTATAAAAATTGTTAGCATGAATTTTTTACATCCCTTATCATTCTCACTTTTAATATATGTATGTACAATCTTATAAGGAAGGCAAAAAAATTATTAACCAAAAACTACTGAATTATTTATCTATTTAAGAACGGGAAAATCCCAAATTATGAAAAATAATGTTAAAAAGCGTAAAATTATTTACGGGATAAATATTTCATCATAAATATTCATGAAAAATTACAGAGTATTTCTTATCAAATAAAATTATCGCTGTACATTGCACTTGGTTTGATGAAATACAGTTCAAAGGTCGCGAATTTCTTGATCAAAATTGTCGAATTGATTAATATAAAATAGCCTCAGTAATGTTTGATTACAAACCATAAACTTTTCATATTTAAAAATTTTATTTCACAATATTATTCAAATTCTACTTAGAATTTAAGAAATTCATAAGTTTTTCGACTTCGAAAAAAGATTTTGAACAAAAGTAGCTGAAAATAATGATTTAATAGACAATGAAATATTAAAAATTTCTGCCCTGCTAATACGCAGTAAAAGTACATCATTTGATTGAAAACTTTAAAATGACTTGAGATTTGTCCAAGTTTCCAAACTTCCAGTTCACTGAATCGCACATTTTTCAATTCAATTATGCACGGCTATTTAGCAACATTTTCCATCGCGTGAAATCTCGAGAACCGAAACGGCCTCCATTCAAATTTTTTCACGTGGCTTTCCCTTCCCCGATATATACTCCGAGTTGCTGTTTCTCGTCGTTTTTTCTACCACCGGAAATTGATCAGATTTATTGCCTTACGCGCATTTGAAACCACTTTGTGGTTACATTGTTGAGGTGTAAAATAATGAAAAACAGTATTCAATGAGTTTCGAAAAACTGAACATCAACTTCACGAATTCGTAATAATTTTCAAATATGAAGGGTATAGTTTTTTGAATAATGATAATTTTTTTTCGAAAAAACAACGACGTTTTTGAACTTGGTATTCAAAAGTAAATTAGTTCTTATTAGAAATCACATTTGAAATTGGATACGTGTTTACGATCTGTTCGCAGTACGTTGTTTCATTATTATTGACAATTCAAAATTTATGTCATCAATTGGATATTGTGTGCGAAATATTACTTTACTCGATTCAAGTGGTTTGAATAAATTTTTTGTTAGAATGGAGTTTTTGGTTTAACAAGTGGGAAATGAGAGATCGAGTTTTTTCGAAATATGTTCATGGAATTATTTCGTATATTGATCGACTTTTGAAAATTGTATATTGAATTTTCAGTCGAAAGTTTTTCATCTTTCTTATTGTAATTTTATCAAAATGTCTATGAGGTTTTTTTAAACAGAATTTGTTCATACTGAGACAATATTTTTTTATATTTCGGTAGAAAAATTCTTTAGAGTAAAAATTGTTGAAATAATTATACAAAATGAAACAGTTCTCGTAAACTGAAATCAGTCTATAATTCCTTAAAAACAATATAATAATATTTTTTTTTTTGCTAAGTTTGAAAATTTTCGCTTCTCTACGAACTGTTTATATAACAAATAATGTTGTTTTTCTTTATTTGAAAATACTTCTACAGAGATAATACTTTTTTTCTAATTTATGACCAACTGTGATCAACATTTCCTTATTTTTTTTCAGTCTAATCAATTTTACATTTTTGCTTAATACAAATTGAAGCCCGATGACTTTAATGTACAAAAAGAATGATAGGTCTAAACTTAAATTATTTTTTATTGAACTTAGCATAATCTGTGAATGATTTTATTTAATAAATTATATAAATTCATGAAATTACATAGCTGAAGTTCGTAACGTTACGAAAAAAAAAAAAAAATTGATGCGAACTATCGGCGGGTTTGGAACTAAAATACCGAAAATTTTTAAATAAATAATTAAACAATTTCCGGCTTTATAAGTGGCTGGAAAACATGCTGATATTTTTCCTTACACTTTTCCGTTAGTGGCAGAAACGAATTTTCGTGTGATAAACATTGGCAAGTGCGAATAAAAAAAATTTCGAATGCAACCCATGATTTGTACCCATACTTTAAATATTTTGAACACTATCGTCCGTACTTTTTAGGTAAAAAACGGGTATTCCATCGCGTTCCTCGTACGATTTCACCTTAGAGTGAATTTTTCCTAACCTGCCTAAACTCTGTAAGGTATTTTTCCACGAGCTCGAATGGTGAAAAACATGGTACTACATGGTACTATGCGACTTCGGACCGTCGTTTTTACCGTCGCACGCACAGTAGATAGGCTAGGGCGATACGGGAACATTCAAAATGCTTTCCTTGAAAGCTTTCTGAAAGCAATTGTTGGTAAGGTAGAGCTCCAAGATAGAAGAGG
>JAPYZL010009447.1:0-19570 GCA_030522825.1 Platygaster orseoliae | reverse complement strand
AATGTACATACCTTTTTTCGATGTAAAGAAACTATGAACTTGATCTTGGACACAAAGTTTTCGGAATTAACAACAATTCGCATAAAAACGAAATTCAACAATTTGGCTAGTGATGTCAAGGTGTCAGTGAAAAAGTTAAGATGCTTACCGCCAAATGGCACCACATATTTGACGAACTCAAAACGATACACATTGTTCTTCTAAGGCAATCGGGTGCGGGGCGATATTCAAAAGTCATAAAAAAAAGCGGGTATCACAAAGTCACCCCGCCTATCACAAAGTCACCCCGTTTTACGGTAGATCTTTTACTTGCTTCTAGACAAGAAACTTTGAAGGCATTTTTCTCAAAAAGACGTTTTATCATGAAAAAAACATATTTATTTGCGTATTATCTTTTTTTCCATTATTTATTATGTGCTTTTTTTAAATCCGTGATTGAACGATTGTCTCACCTTGTCAAATATTCTAAGCGACGCGAGATGAAAATGATAGTTTTTTTTGGAAAGTTACTTATTCCTAAAATCTAAAAAAATCGAAAATGCGAAAAAAAAACAGAAAACTCATCTAATTGACGCTGTTTTTATTCTTTAGCACGGGCGGCAATCATTTTTTCATTTTTTTTACTTATTCATTTATTTAAAACTGTGACGCGAGTAGATATAATATAGTCAATAAAACGATTGTGAACAACAAAACTTTTGACAGTTGAGATGTGTTTAGTTGGCGTGTCACCTTTCAACCTAATCAATTTTTTGTACCGACTGACGGAAGAATAGAAGGAAAGAAACAAAAAATTTAGGCCCAAACTTTCTTATTTATCGTGTTTTTTAATATATAAATGCGATTTTTCGAGGAGCAAAGGCTACATTGGGATACTTTATTATCCCAGGATCTTAAATATATCAGTGGTTTCTTGAATAAAGCTAAAGTAAAGTAGGAAACGGAAAAAACTTTTTCGAGTACGTCACGTTCCAAGTAGTTTTTGTAAATATAACTTCGCGGTGCTAGAGCGTGGAGACTACGAATGGTAGAAGGAGGATTAAAAACTCGCGTGGAGGGGGTGATGCTGAATCGGGCGAAAGCTCTATATTCCATTTACGATGCTCAGTTCGCTTTGCGTCGATTTGCTATAGTCTGATTACGTTGTTCAGCTTGCTACTGCGCATTCCCGCTTTTGCTACGTATCTTTAACTGTCAAATTCAAATGTGTCGCTGTGGTGGGGGCATGGTGGGGAGAACAACTTTTGCCTGATTCTGCTTGATCAAACTGTACGGGCAAGATAGGAAGTTTGTAATCCTCCTTCTACCATTCGTAGTGGAGACTCGCTGACGAGCCCTCACCTCTAGCTGACTACCGCCAGCTGTGATTAAAAGTACAAGAAATACGTAGGCGAGACCGGGGTATTATGAACTTCTTTTTTATATGCTCAACGGACTGCCATAAAATCAAGTTCTACTTCAAATTTCAACGCAGGATGTTGTACTATGTCAAATTACCTTTCTTTTAATCACAATAGTTTAATCGAACATCTTCATATTGGATGATTCCCAGACAATTGTAAAAAATTTGCATTTTTTTAAGTTTCAAAAATCTCGGGGAATCGTGAGCCACTCTTGAAATTAAAAAACAACTAGAACTTTTGTCGAAAAATGGTAATTTATGTTTTTGAATGGCAGTATCATTAGAAATTAATAAGAAAAAAAGTGAAAAATGATGAGAATCAATCTCGAATGCAATGCATGGAAGTCAAAAAACTAGTGGTCATTCTGGTGCATTCTAAGTGGATTGCCCAATTGCAGGCGTTGCAAGTGTTTAGTGCTTACATTTTGCATAAATCATCATAAAGTATGATATAACATCAAACTAATGAAATTAGCTAGTTAAATGTCAAAAAATGAGTGGCTCACAACTCCCCGCCAAAAGTGGCTCACAATGCCCTGAACCCCTATTTTTACATAATCGCCGCAAATAAATTACGCATTGCAAAATTTCTTTTTTGTTTCAAAAGCTTGAAGTCACACGAATGTTGCAAACACAGTTACTTGCGTGGATTTACCGAGATTTGTCACAGTAACAGACTTCACACGAAGTAAAAATGATACTTCGAGAGCAACAAATTTTTATTTATTGTCAGAGCAAAATAACGATGTGGTTGCGCACATTCACTAATCATTGAAATATTAGCTTGTCATGAGACAAGTCGATTACAGTTGTTGGAAGCTGCTATGATTTACTAGGGAAAAAAGATGGCACTGGCTCACGATTCCCCGTTGCTCATAATACCCTGGTCTGCCCGTTAAATGTTATGTGATTAAAGCATATCATAAGTCATTGGATGCATGCATTAGTTTCTTATTTGAAATTTGTGTAGGTCTAATATTCTATCAGATACTAGATTTAAACGAAGTTCAATTAGGCGGACAACTAAGGGTATCGGGATGCCAAAAGTATACCTGTTGAATGTGAAGCATGAGTCGTTGACAGTCGTATCTGTTGATTACTTGGGATGCATTTTTGACAGTTGTGGATTGTGGTTTCTTAATGTTTTGAAAGTCTAATGGGAAGGCGAAAATTTTTGGTTTGGGAAAAATCTTGGCAACGTATATTTCTTAACAAAAAGTACATTTCTGGACCTTAGGTCAAAAAAGGAAGTTCATACAGTTCCACAACAACAGAGAAAACTGTTTAGACACATTCACCATTCGAAAAGAGTAATTTCTTTCCCTTATTTTACGCTCGAGAAGCACTTCTTTATAGAAAATTCTACAAAATAATCATTTGTGTACCATGGCGCCAAAACACCGTCCCGAGGACAAGAACGATATTTTTTCTTTCGAGGAGCTAGCCGAGGATAGAAAAAAATCGTCCTTGTACGAAGACAGCAATGGCGCAAAGGTACACATAATATTTTGTACGTAAACGGATGAAAACGCGAATTTGAGCGGAGCGAAAATAATCGTTTACTATTCGGTGGCGTACAAACAGATTTTCCGAACTGTCTGGCATACTAACAAATAAAAACAAAAAACAAAAAAAAAGAAAGTTTTTTTGGGATTGTCACATATAGTTGACTTTAGAATTGTCAAAATTTAATCATTTTGTAATCACATTCTATACCTCTTTTTTTGTTACAGGTGAGATAGCCCGGAAATTTACTTAGATGATCAATGATTACAACATCTCGTGGTAATGTATGTTTTTTTGAATTGCTCTAAAGTTTGCTTTTTCTTCAGAACAAAGAATCTGCCAAAAATATGTGGAAACATATTTTGCGAATTTCTTGTCATGTTCATTATCATTTACGAATTTTTTTCAACTTTTTAAATTTCAATGAATATTTATATGTCATACACAATTTTTTTCGTGTGAGACTTTTAGAGCAACAAATTTCAGTTAGTTTCTAGAGCCTGAGGTCAAATAACAAAATACAAAGTATTCCACAAGTAGGCAATCTCACATTACGCATTCACTACAAAGGTTATGAGGTTGAGCATACATGCAAATACGACGACTAATCCAAATTCAAAAAAATTTTTTACGTTATAAGGTGAAACGAGTAGTCAAGCTTGTTACGTCGTGTAACGACCAGACGTAAAGAATTAAATAGGTATTTATATTACAAGGGACAAAGGGGAAGTTTCCAAAGAGTAGCATATTCTTTTTAGTATCAGAGAGAGAGAGAGAGAGAGAAAGAGAGGGGGTGGGAAATATTGTATTATATTATATTGTATTATACACAATATTTGTATTTATATATTTATATATATAATTGTGTATTATATAAGTGCCCGTCAGGAGTAACGGCACAGTTAAGTACAAAAAATAAAATATGGATAAATAACATTATGTAAAAAACATAACTTAAAAAAAATAAACATTCCACAAAAGCTCGAAATTCACGTATAATGTTCCTAAAACCCTTCAATAGGACACGTGTTTTTCGTTTTTGGGGAAAAAAATTTATTTCGTGACTTATGTTAATGTCGAGGTGTCAAAACTGATTTTTCAGGTTAGTTAATGTAAAAACTTACTCAAATCTGTACAACTTAATGAAATATGAAACGATTTTGATGATTATTGTATCGAAATATTCGAAAAAGTTTGGACTTGACGATAATTATAATACTCCGGAGATTAACTCTATAGTTTAAGTGTTATTAATAAAAACACAGGAGGTGCAAAATTTTTCGTAAATTTAATTTCTCGAACGGGTTTTTTTTCGTGCTAAATTTTTTTTCTATTAAAATAGAATGTTTGATCTACATTCAAGCAAAATTTGGAATAGCTTTTCTATTTTCATTTATGATTTTTTTTACAAAAAATCGATTCTGCAGCATAGACTGTACTATCATAGACTTATTTCTTGCTGAATAATAATCTTTTTATATTTAAGCTTTTTTTTCGTTAGAAAATAATTTCATATAGGTCAAATGAAAAAATCGATCGTTATTGATTTTATTTCAAATTTAAACCTACAAATAATACAGTGTGTACTTAAATGCCCGTGCCAAAAAAATCTAATATTTTTTTTTTCGAATTTCGAGTCACAAGCTCATTTGCTACTTTTAATTAAACTCAAAATCGAAAAAAATAAAAATAAAAATTCAGTTTGAAATTTAAACAAGAAATGTGCTTCCTAGACAAGGGGATATAAAAATTAAATACTTAAATTTACTTTAATTTTCTCCTTATTCTGAGTCCAAAAGTTCTTTGCTACAATTCGCAAAACTCAAAATAAGAGAAAATACTCGAGTTAAAAGTTTCAACTAATCAGATTTCTCAGATTTCCAACTTTAATATCTTTTTCCTTTTCGAGTTTTGTGAATAGTAGCACGGAACTTTTTGACTTAGAAACATATGAAGATAATTTGGGTAGAATTTTGTCGTCGGTTTTTATTCCCACTTGTCAAAAAAGCGCATTGATTGTTATAATTTTAAACTTAATTAACTTTTATGATTTTGAGTTTTGCAAAAAGTAACATAGAATTTTTCGATTCTTAATTCAGAAAGAAGTATTGGATTCCTTTTCAGCACGGGGATTTCGGTACATCATGCATTTGACGGCATGGATGTATCCCTAGCAAATGCGGGGTCGGAGAAAAGTCAGAGAAAAGTCAGACTCTGGTCTGAATTTTCTTTGACTTTTCTCTGATTGGTCTTGGATCGCGTCTAAATATATTTTTTTTCGTCGAGGCGAGAAAAAACAGATGCCTACGCATTTTGACGTAATCATCAATTGTTATTATGTACAATTTAGTTGAATAATGGATAAATTCAACTTCTTTGAAAATAAATATTAAAGCTATTAGTTGGTATATATGTACCGACTGTAATATTAAATATCGATAGAAATCACGAAAAAAAATGGAATAGTACTTTGAAATTGCAACTATTAGATGTAAAAACGCATCGTAGCTTGACATTTACCGTTTATGTTCCATGTTTGACAATAATTAGGTCATAATTTTGGTTAAATGGTGAGAAATCCGCAAATGAGAGAAAAGTCAGAGAAAAGTCAGACTTGAGTCTGACCTCGCGTTTGCTAGGCTATAAGAACCGGGTGAGCGCTCGAAACCGGTAAAAGTATTGCCCGAGTCAAAAAAGTGGGGATAAAACATTTCTTTGAATAATCATATTTTCAATAACATGAAAATATCGGGAATCGACAACTACATAGATTACTTAAGAAGCGTTTTCGGTATTGTAGCTAATTTTTATGTGAAAAAAAGAAATTTTTGCATAACACGCACGAAAAAGGTGCTTCTTGCACTTGAAAACAAACACAAAGGACGTGCATTTCCGACCAGCGATTCATTTCGATGTGGGCGTCGCGTTTTAATGCGTGTTTTTGATTTTTATTACCTAGGGATAGTTTTTATTACCGACAGACGTCGAGTTTTATTGCGTGTTTTTGATTTTTATTACCTAGGAGTAGTTTTGTTTCAGACAGACGGCGCGGTGCGCCGTGTCGGAAATACTTCGTGTTGATTTTCAGGTGCGAAAAGCACCTTTTTGTGCGTATTTTGCAAAAAATAGCGTTTGAAACTCGGACCTGAGGCGCGGCTTTTTGGGCGGGGGCCAAATTATCTGCCGAGGCGTAGCCGAGGCTGATAAATTGGCCCTCGCCCAAAAAGCCACGTCTTAGGTCCTAGTTACAAAATATACTATTTTTCCAAACAAAGAAAGTTTTTTTAATAAAAAACCGTATTTTTCAAGAATCAGCTCGCGATCGTGTTGCCAAGTTTTGAGGTAATCGACTAATTTCTTTTCTGAATATGTAGAGGATTTTTTTCCGCTTTTGTTAAGGTGATTGTAAATTTTATGAACATTAAAAATTTTTATGATATCTTAATCCAAATAAAATACCCTGTTTTTCGAGCTTCGGTAACCAATATTTAACGTTCTAAATTAACTACAAAAGATATGTACTAAGGGTAATGTTGAAAAATGAAAGAGGAATTTTTTCATTTAGCGGTATGTTGCTCAGTTTATAATTTTTAATTTATAAAAGTTTCGACGTGTCAAATCTCTCAGCGCTTATTGACGTGATTTCGGATCTTTTCTAGAAGAATGGCGTAGAAATCAGTACAAGCGCCAAGCACTTATGAATTCAACTCGTCGTATCTTTTATGAATTTGGACACGGTTGAAAAACCCAGTTCTATAATAAAAAAATCTTATTTCTTTTTTTTCATAAAAACCAGAAATAACACGAAAAACATTTTTTTGTGTGATATTTACGTAATTTTTCATTCCCTATATTTTTCTGTTTTCGAAAATACGATTTTAGAAAGTAAATTTTTTATCCCCACTCCTTCGACTCGGGCAATACTTCTACCGGTTTTGAGCGCTCGCTCGCGATTCTTGCGCCCACGTCGTCACGTATTATTCGTAGGTTCAAATTGCTGTAGAATCAAAAATGATCGAATTTCTCATTTGACATTATATGAAATCACTTTCGAACGAAAAAAAAAAACTCCAATATAAAAAAATTATTATTCAGCAAGAAATCAGGCTATGATAGTACAGTCTATGCTGCAGAATCGATTTTTTGTAAAAAAAAAAAAAAATCATACATTAACATAGAAAAGCTATGGTATTCCAAATTTTGCTTGAATGTAAATCAAACATTCTACTTTAATAGAAAAAAATTTAGCACGAAAAAAAATCAATTTTGATAACCTTAATTTGCAAAATATTTTTCACTCACTGTGTTTTTATGAAGAACACTTAAACTGTATAGTTAATATCCGGAATATTATAATTATCGTCAAGTCCAAACTTTTTCGAATATTTTGATTCAAGAATCATCAAAATCGTTTCATATTTCATTAAGTTGTACCGATTTGAGTAAGCTTTTACATTAACTAACCTGAAAAATCAGTTTTGACACCTCGAATGAAAATTAACATAAGTCACGAAATAAATTTTTTTCCCCAAAGACGAAAAACACGTGTCCTATTGAAGGGTTTTGGGAACATTATGCGTGAATTTCGAGTCAATATAAAATGTCGACCTGTAAAACCCGATCGAACCAAAATAGAAACAGTCTTTACAGTGTAACTTATACACGTATCATTTTATATATGCACATTGTTTAGTAAAAAAAATTTTTTCAAATAACTGAAAAATATTTTTTATATCTCAACAGTCTAAAGCGCGTCATTTAGTCCATGCGCGTCAATCCAAAAATTTCACTTTGTAAGCGCTGAAGCTCTCGACGCGACAAAACCTAACCTTATGACGCGGGAGGTCACGTGCACACGGTAAAAAAAATCCATTTCGCCGCTAAGCGGCGGATCGGATTTTTGTTTACCGAGCGCCCGTAACCTCCCGCGCCATTAGGTTAGGCTTTTGTCACATCCGAGCGAAACTTTGCCCGAATGCGCAAATAACAAATATTTTTAAAACTTTCCTTTTTCTTTTGAATTCCTTTTAATTGGGCTGCAAAAATAAATAGGAAAGAGTTCTCGATTTTGGGTCGGCCTGTAAGGCTTTACCCGGGACTCGAGAAAACGTAGATTTTTGGTTCTGAAATGAACAACAACAAAAAAATAGAAAACAGGAACATTGGGAATTACTCCGACAAAAAAAGGAAAAACTCTATATTCAAAAAATAAGGGTACTCACCGTTGAAGTTCAGTAAAACCGCTTGTAGAAATCAGAATTTCTAATCCTGGGGTAAAGGTAGATGTAAAGAAAAAGGCACCAATGTCGGGGTGTCCACAAGTTTATTTTTTTAATCGGCGAGGAAACAAAAATGTCTTTCTACAAACCAAGATTTCAAAATTTAAGTCAACGATTGACTCAACCAAAAATTTCCGTTCACAATAAAATCGCGTTTCAAGTTCAATTTTCACGGCCGACTCTACAAAAATTTCCGTTCACAATAAAATCGCGTTTCAAATTCAATTTTCACGACCAACTCTACCAAAATTTCCGTTCACAATGAAATCGTTTTTCAAGTTCAATTTTCACAACCAACTGTACCAAAATGTCCGTTCACAATAAAATCGTTTTTCAAGTTCAATTCAATGTCCAAGGATAAAAAAACAAAACAATCTTAAGTCAACCCGACGGTTTTCCGCAAACTTTGTCCCGTCGGACTCCTGCTCAAGACTGATCAGTTTGACTGCCGACCAAAAACTGATTAAAAAACTAAAGACTCATTATTTTCTTCCCCCACCAAGACATTTCGGAGGGGCAAAGGAACTATTCTGAAAAATCATAATCGGAATCGAATCCGAGAATCGTTTAGACGATCGCGAGCGATGTATACCTTCGCTGAGGCTTATCGCGGTACTCGATTCCACCGAGCACTTAAGAGTTTCCGTTGGATCATATTAATTTCGGCCAGCTAGAATTTTAACAAAGATCGTGATTGAACTTGCACAGTATGTTATGTCTTTGACTTTTTCGAATGAGGATTTTTATCGATGGGTTCTTTTCCATTCTCTCATTCTCTTTTCTTTTCCCCCTTTTTGTTTATTCAACGGGTATTACGAATACCACGTTTGACATTAGATCAAAAGGAGAGAATAATCCCATTGTTCCTTTGATGAAAAATTTAAGAGACTCACATCAATATGTCTCCAACCCTTTTTCTTTCCCCCCGACAGTCAAACATCCTGACAAATTCAATCATCAATAAATTTAAAAATTCCAACCAAAATTTGTGGCTCGAAAAAATTAGAATCCAACTTTACAAAAAATCTAGCCTCTCAAGGAAAACAAAGACGGCTATCAGCTCGTCACATGCGACCGGTTAAAAATTTTTTGTTTGGGCATTTATAAAATATATGCCTAAACAAAAAGGAAAAAAAAAACAAAATATCAAGACAAAAACCAACTCTGAGGAATACCTCAGTCATCAGATTAGGTTCCTCACCCTCCGTATACAAACTTAACTTCCTCACAAATGCATAAGAGGAAAAAAAAAACCTTTAACTAACCAAAATGATGAAACTAGAAAATGGTTACATTGTACCAGATCGATTAATTTATATCGACACAAAATATAAGAAAACCGTAAACGGTCTTTTCATAGCCAAGTGATCGCAATTATCTATCATTATAAAAATGTCTATAACCCTATCAGTTTGACTTTGAACCGTCATTAACTAAGTAGTCTATTTAGTATACTTCGACGAAAAATTCTCGACATAATTTAGTCGACCGAGGATAAATTCAACAACGCAACGTATAAAATGTATCGCCATATCCCTAAAATAACTTCTCCAATAGAATTTCATACAGTTTCACCCATCAATTATGAGTTTCTCTATATTCATGATATACGATCCACCTTGAAATTCGTGATATCCTTCTTGAAAACAGAAAAAAAACCAAAGCATTTAATTGTCGAGGAGGAAGAAAAAAAATCAAATCTGTGGAACCACGCTGAGGAAACTTGTATAATTGCTGGGAGAACCACTTCTCTAAAACTAAGAATCAGTTCCCTGTTTTCTTAAGTGACAAGTACAGCCTGTACATTTTTTTTTTTTTTTTTGTTAGAGGAGAGTTGAAAATGCATTTTTGCAGACTCGACCGCGAAGCCAACATAGCATAAACTATGAAACTGCGTAGGCTACGGAATGCGGCCGAATACTGTGGGACTCACTACCGATTTCTCCGCATAGCAATACCCACTAAAACAATCTCTCCTACGGCTTTATTGTGTGCTGCCGATTTTTCGATGGTAGGACGCACATAATCCTATTGATTAACAAAAGAAACAATTCAACCGATGCCAACTCGCTTTGGAACCGCAAAGGTGGTCATGCGGTTCCACCGCGTCCAGTTCATATGGCTGCCTCTGAGAACACACAAGTTAATGAAACCGAGGTGTCTCATCGACAAGCCCATGAAAGTCAAGTTGTTGGCTGACTTACTGGACCAAACACCACGCCATGAATGAGTACACGGTCGGTACTCCACGTCTGTTGGGCTGATGTTAAATCGATCTGCAATCTTTTGTGATAAATCACGATTGCAGGCGTAGTATCGACGCTTGATGTCATCGAGATCATTCAGAGAGGCTGTGCCTCTCACGATCTGCGCATCGAAGACTCTGACAACGTTCCCTTTAATGCAGACCAAGTCGGGCTTTCGTAAACCTTGTAGAGTGCGAAAGTGAGGCTCTTCAAATACTTTCCAATTTTAGTCACGAAGACCGGACGCCACGATCCTACAGACGGCATTATGCCGCTGTATGCGTCCTCCATGAGTACGATGGCAGGATTGGATAACATGAGCCACTGTTTCGGTTACTCGACAGCCGGCTCTGCACCTCACCTCCATCTCGACTCTTCTCGTTCCCCTAGATGTTCGGATACGAGTCGGTAAAGCATTTATGCGGACATGATTGTATTGGACATAGTCCTTTCCGCTAAATTCGAAGCCGTGTACCCAATTACTGCTTGCCCTCACGTTACCACATTCGCGAAGTTCATGACCGTCTTCGGATGAATAAAGGGACTTAGCCCACCATGCATCTACGTCCGCATCTGATCTAAGTATTGTTCCATCCTTACGGATAAGAGCGTTTTCAGCCCAGTTGATTCGTGATTGAACCAACTGTTCGCCGTAAGCGGCACGCGTAGCTCGTGAGCTAGACTCCGTCATGCTGCTAAATCTGTTAAGCATTTGAACCGGGATGAAAGTCTCGAAGGCTGGAATACCCAGACCTCCGGACCCGGCCTTCGCGTGGTAATAAGCATTGGGTACATCTTTCGGCAAGAAAAGTCATTTTCGCACCGATGATCGTACTTGTACGTCGAGGGCCCTTAGTTTCCCAAGGGTTGTCCCCGATAGCACAAGTTTATGGTATAGTCGGGGCATAAGATAAGTTCGCAAAATCAAAAGCCTTTGTTGAGGCTTCAGCGGGGCTTTTGTAATTCGCTGTAGCTCCGACGATAGATCTCCACCTGCCTTTTTACAGCCGATGGGTCTGAAGTCTACTCCCAGATACCTCCACTCTTGCGAGGGCGTGGCCAACTAAAGCCTTCCTAGTAAAGCCAACTTTACTAGGAAGGGTTGACGTAACCTTGTCCAGAACTAAACAGAAGATTAACGTGGACAGGGGATCTCCCTGTCGCACTCCTCTGTTGACTTTTATGATGTCTGACGACTTCCTTCCCACTTGTAGGACTGTGCAGCTATCTCTGTAAGTATTACAGATAAACTGCACTAGATGGTATGGTAATCCATACTCCTTCAGAATTGGCCATATAGCATGATGACTTATGCTGTCGTATGCTTTGGCACAGTCCAATGAGACTACATGTAGCTCACGAAGCTGGTGCTTCGCACACTCAAGCATGGTTGCCAAAATCAAAATAGCCTCCGCGCATCCGTCGACCAAGCAACGCTGTCTCTCATGAATGAGGCCAGCGCTCCCGATACGACGTGCTAAGATTTTGTGTAGCTGACGCACGGCGACCGAGGCAATGCTAATTGGTCGGAAATCCGACGGGCTGGAGCTATGGCTCTTCTTCGGGAGAAAGATTGTCCTTCTCGTAAGAATTTCAGCTGGGAAGGAGCCACGTAGAAGAATCATGTTAAAAAAAAAGACCTCTTATATCCACGTTTATGGTTCTCCAAGACTTAGACGAAACCCCATCGATGCTATCCGCAGATGTTATGGGAACCTCGGAGGATGTTATCTCCGAGGTAGAGATAGGTCGCCAGAGGGATGTTAGATCTTTATTCAACGACACGTATCCCTCGCCCCTAAGGGTATACGGTCACGATCTAGCAGTCAAGATCGGCTTCCAGAATTCTTCCATTGCTGGAAGGTCCGGAAGACGCGACACATTCTTGCCATCTACCACATCCTTAGCCGCACGACTCGCATTAGATCGAAAGAGCTGTTGAGTGCGTGCGTACTCTTGTCTCCTCTTGCGCCATTTAGGTCGCTAATTTGCATCTACTTGATGGGGCCCAGAAGATTGCCTACCCTTTCGTTTGCTGAGTTTACTGCGCCGGATCGTAGGCGCATCGGATACCGGGAGAGTTACGTGGTACCAATCCATGAGTTGTGTCGAAACATTGTCTCCCAGGAGTTGTCTTTGCGCCGCAGCGCAAAGCCCTAAAACATCCTGGTCGACAATCGTTTCTTCTCTCAATTTAAGGAGTAAACGTCTTACTTCTGCCCAAAGGCAATCATTATCAGTCGGATTAAGCGAACTATGCGCCTCGTCCACGGCAACTTCCAGTGTGCGATTGTTCAAGTTGTTCAAGCTCTCCAGGAGAAATACATTAATGAATTTAACTCCTCGTTGTATCCCTCGAGCTTCTTGTCTCGCGAGTAGCCGAAGCTCCTCTTGAGACCATCCGACTTTTTGCCGAGTGACATCAATCTCGGCATTAGCTGTTTCTGGGTGGCGTCTTCTTTTGTGGACGCCTAAGCCTCTTTTTGTTGAGAACTTTAAGTCGCATTCTGGACAATTATTTCCTGTAATAATAACGCAAATAAAAAACAGTGATACCTCCCTCTCAAAAAAATACATCAAAAAAGTAAATTATGGTGTTTAGCTTCAAAAAGTAAAAATATCTTGATAATAAAAAATAATGAAATCCGAACCAAATTGAATTACCAATATTAATTTGTTGCTTGGATAACTTTATGAACAGTACCTGTAGGAATAATTACAGCATTTAAAAATAATCAATGTCAAAGTCAGTAATACTTCTATTTGGTCCTCTTGAATACATGTATTTTGCTTTCGCATTATTTTGAGTAAACTCTGTCACCAAATAACTTACACTCGTTCTGTTGCGGAAAAATTTGGAATTGACCTCTTGACATTTAAGAAGTTCTTTTGTATGAAAATACAAATATATCCATGTAACTAACATACGTTGTATTAACAAGAAGTGTGAGTTTTGTAAAAAAAAATTTTTATTACTTTACAGAAGCGTTGATCAGAGCGCTTAAAGGAACTGAACAGACCACTTTTTATTAATGACTCCGCGATTTTTACAATACACAGAAGAAATCATGTTTGTACACAAAAGTTTCGGTGTATTGTGTGTAGTGGTCCTGTAATGTTATTGCGCTCCTGTACTGGTTTTCCGTAAGGTGTATTAAATGGATTGGAAGTTAGGGATGGCGGAAGGGCGGAACTTCCGATGAATTGAAAAAAAATATCCTGAATGCATTACTGTTATATATATTCATACTATATTTATATATTTTATGCCTCATTGTTTTAATTTATAAGCTATGGAACGAGTTTCCCTGCGATAAATCCTGTTGAACGGACATTAATTCATTCGTCATTTAAAAAGCATTGAATTACCTTAAGAGGAGTACTGTGATACATTTCCATTGTAATATATATTGCAGTGATTAAAAATACCGATATAATAATGCAAAAAGTATTAAGAAAGTTCTGTTACTTCATTTATTTTAAAATTCTATTTTCAATAATTTTTTATTTTATTTGCAGACTATATACGTTCTGATGTGATAGGTTTTTACCTATATTAGAATATCAAAGAGGGTGAAAATACAAAGATTTTTTAATATGATATGGTGATGGGTGGCTTAGGATTATTTTTCAACCTTTATAATCAACAACTATTTGCATGACCGCTTATTGACTACACATGATTCACTGGGAAGATTTCTCATAACTTGTTGCTAAGATAGTGTACTTCTCTGATAAGAACAGATTTGAAACTTAAAATTCGAATTGCTCATTTCATAATATCATTCCAGTTCATTATGTCTTATTTATATTCTCTCCCATACTTCATACCTACCTGTTGAAACCAATTTTTTGTACTTATTATTTACTGCCAATCGGCAATATCATTAGTGTAATGTAACAAATTTTGGAAATTATTTTTTTAAGTTAATACTAGTGAAAATACAGTGGGAAATGTGCATCACAATTACAAATATTCATTTTTGTTATTTGCAAAAAACTGACACGACATCTATTCAACGTCTATTATAAAACAAAGATATCGATATTTGGTATTTCCTATTGAAATTTTCAATTAGTTGTATGTTTTGATGTTCTCAGATATGTCTCTTCTTTTTTAACTGTCATTTGGAAAACTCGCCACATGCAACAATAAGTGACACCAATTAGCAATGTACTATACGTATTTCCAATCGGATGTCCACTTCTGAGTATGACACCAAAAAATGCAACCCTTAATTTTGACATGTATGCAGTTAACATTGTTTAAGTTGAATTCACCATTTTCTACTACATATTATCTGTAATAGATTTCGTTTGACTTAAAACTTGAAACCATATTCACAATTAGTGCATCTGTACCTTCATTTCATAAAAGCGGTCTGTTTAATGACTTCAAGCTTTCCGATCAACGCTCCTGTAAAGTAAAAAAAATTTCTTTTTAATAAAACTTTTTATTTACTGTTAGGACAACGTATGCTAGTGGCATGGATATAATTTGTGTTTTCATACAGAAAAACTTCTTAAATGTTAAGAGGTCAATGCCAAATTTTTCTGCAACGGAACTAGTGTACAGTTATGTGGTGACAGAGTTTACTCAAAATAAAGCGAACGCTAAATATATGTTTTCGGGAGGATCAAATAGGAAGATTACTGACTTTGTCTATGATAATTTTTAAATGCTGTAATTATTACTTGAGGTACTGTTCATAAGGTTATCTAAGCACCAAATTCATACTGGTAATTCAATTTATTTCGAATTTCGCTATTTTTCGTTAGCAAGATTTTTTATTTTTTCAAGCTAAGCACCAAAATTTACATTTTTATTGTTTTTTTTTTGGTGTGGGGGGGGGGGAGGTGGTCTATGTCAACTGTAAGCCATGGTGTATTTTTATTGTTTTTTATTCATCACATTATTACCATAGCACATTACATAAAAAATTTCAATTCTGTTACCGCTTTTACTTATTTACCTGTCAGTTGCTTTGCCTCTGCAGTATGAAAAAGAATCGTCAAAAAAATCAACGAAATTTTTCTCGCAATTTTTGAAAAACCAATTACATACATTGATGGTTCATTAATTTAGTACTGATTTCAGTGCTTTTGTATCTCACTTTTTTTATAAAGTTCTCTTGCAATTATATAATTTTATTCAATGTTCATATTATTTCTAATGTTAATACATTGATAATACTTGTAGTGGGGGAGGGGGAGGAGGGGGGTTTAATTTGCAACTTTTACAGAATTAGTTAATATACTTACTCAGGTATAATTCGAGTTTTCTCATTTACATAAAAGACATTGCCGATATCCATGATTAATTCTGAATTCGTAAAGCTTATTGTAAGTACTGTTTATTATATAACATAATAAATTGATCTATAATTAATGATAAATCTTATTATTTTAGCACACAATTTAAAATATGAGTTATTTATATTTTATTGATTGTTCTAATTCAATTAGCAACTTTTACGGAATCACTAAAATAAAAAATCAGTTTTAATTCATGTTTTGTGATCAAATTATAAAAAAATAATATATATTTTTTTTTTTTTTTTTTTTTTATTACCCCATAGATATATTTTTTTTTTTTTTTTTTTTTTTTTTTTTTTTTTGTTAATCGGACCAAAAAAATCACTTTATGAAGAATAAAAAAATTTGATATCCCGCTTGGTTCACGAAATATCGAACGTTTTAATGTCGACTTTGACATTTTGACGCGCGCGACTTAGTACGGCAAACTTGGTATACGCGATTTCATAGGTACTTATAGTGGAGTTCCTATTTTTTCAACTTACCGGATTAGTGATATAATCCAATTTTTCAATTTTTCTAATAAAAAGCACTTAAATAATAGACTCCTTGCCGATTTTTCAAAATTAGTGAAAATCAAAACTTCGTACCGAAATAACATTAGTTATAGTAAAACTTTTGAAATTATTTCAGTATTTTTTTAGAAGTAAACTTTCTAAAAACACACTTTTTTGAACGCCCTGAAATTGCACGCCATTTTGCGTGACGTCACTGGGCAGATGCAACATCAACACACAACAGTGACATGCAGTGTTTTTTTGTTTATTTACATATTGAATAACATGAAATTAAATATATCTGAATTATAAATGAGTTTCATGAAATTTATTTGAAAATGTTATTCAAAAATATAAAAAAGTAATCAATAATAATATTTTTCGCCCTTCAAACATCAAAAATAAGAAATTTCAGGCCTATTTCAAGAGACGAAAATGTCGTATTTCAGGCAGGTGGGTAACAAAAGTTTAAGCGCATGCGCAGTGTCCACTGTGGATGAAAAAATCCTTTCATTACTTACCGCCAGAAAGAAATGACAGGGAATAAATGACACATCAAGAAAAACCAATGTGTGCCCCGTAGCTTCATGGTCTCTATTTAAGAGCCCAGAAATTGCTCATTCTCGATGTTTTCGAGGCGAAATGTATCGTGTGTGGGACGGAGCTCACAGCCGATTGGAATTCGTGTGATTACAGCCTGAGCGAAGCGAAGGCTGCAAACTCCACACTCATTCCAATCGGCTGTTTTCGCTCCTTCCCACACAATATACTATTTTAAGAGTATTATATTAAAAAACCATTAAAAATGGTTTTTAAAAACATTTAGTTATAATGAAAATTAAAATATAATTAAATTGATTGAGAATTTAAATAAATTTACGGAATACATTACATAATTTACATGATGAATAAAAAATTATAATTCAGTAGGAAAAAAATTATTTTAAATAATAAACAATATAAATACCTATAGGTATTTGTGTAAAATCACTGACTGTAAGTGAATAATAAATTATAAATAATAGAGAAAAATCAGTAGTAAGTTATTGAAGAAATAATCGTTTTTGGCTTAAAATCTGTAAAAATAAATGATCATGACTGTAGCAACATAGATTATGAAAAATAATGAATCGTTCGCGATTCATGTCGAAAAATAATACGTTTTCGACATTCATTGTCAAAAAATCAGGAATGAAGTAATTGCAAATGCGGGTAGTTACGAATTTTCTTTGCGTGTTTTTACATACAATCAGCTGAGATATTTAACCCTTAGCGGCCACACTGAGGTTCATCTCCATAAGGAAACTATGAGTTACATAATAGGTGTGGCCGCTAAGGGTTAAATTTGCCTGCTTAGTGACGTCACGCTGTGCTTCGACTAATCACCGCATTTCTTTTCCCTCTGTTCAAAAATTAAAAGTTTTACATTTTTTTTTTTTCAAATTCTAATGATCATATTAATAACATTCTTACATTTTCAGTACAAAAATGAAAAAATTTACACCGAAAAAAAAATTGTCAATACAAATTTTTATTGGCAAGGAGTCTATTCGAAAATAATTGTTTCGAGAACATTAGAGAATGCGGATTGACGTTCGATATAAATATCGATCGGCATTAGCTGATTTGCAGAAATGAGCTACCTTGATGGATATATCAATAACACATGGGGGTCCGTAGGAGCCTCAACACACGAAAATGAGTTAGGGAAAGCGATTTTTTGCAAAAAGCTAGATTACTTAAAAGGGTGATTACGTAAAAAGGGGGATGGTTTTAGTTTAAAATACACAAAGCGAGATTACTTAGAATGGTGATTACTTGAAAAGGGGGATATTGTTTGTTTTAAATACACAAAGCGAGATTACTTAGGTGGGCGATTACTTGAAAGTATGCTAGAGTAAGGATAAGGTTAGGTTAGATTTGGGGGGGGGGGCTTTTACCCAAAAAGGGTGATGACTTAAGAGTAGGGTTTAGTGTTAGTTTAAAAACACGCAAAAGCGAGAGAACTTAGAAGGGTGAATTCTTGAAAGTAGGTTGAGCTTAGGGTAAGGTGAGGTTAGATTTAGGGGCGGGGGGGCTTCACCCAAAAAGGGTGAACACTTGAAAGTAGGGCTTAGTGTTAGTTTAAAAACACGCAAAAGCGAGAGTACTTAGAAGGGTGATTACATGAAAGTAGGTTGGGGTTAGGGTAAGGTTAGGTTAGATTTGGAGGGGGCGGAGGCCCTTTGGGGCCCCTTTACCCAGAAAGGGTGATCACTTGAAAGTAGAGTTTAGTGTTAGTTTAAAAATAAAAAAGCGAGATTGCTTAAAAGGGTGAGTACTTGAAAAGATGGATGGTGTTAGTTTAAAATACGCAAAGCGAGATTACTTCGAAGGTGGTTACTTGAAAAGGGGGTATGAAAAGGGGGATATAGGTTTTCTCGCTTTTTGCAAAAAATCGCTTTCTCAAACTAATGTCCGTGTGTCGGGACTCCTAGGGACCCCCACGTGTTATTGATTTATCCGTCAGTGTAGCTCATTTCTGCAAATCAGCTGATGCCGATCGATGTTTATATGAACGTCGATCCGCATTCTTGAATGTTCTCGAAACAATTATTTTCGAATTATTTAGGTGCTTTTTATTGGAAAAATTGAAAAATTGGATTATCACGAATCCGATAAGTTGAAAAAATAGCAACTACGCTATAAGTATGAGATCGCGTATACCAAGTTTACCGTACTAAGTCGCGCGCGTCAAAATGAAACAAAAACATAAAAAACCTAAAAAAAAAGGGGGGAAAAATTTTTTTAAAAAAACAAAAAAGAAAATATAAGAAAAAAAAAAAAAAAAAAAAAAAAAAAAAAAACAGTGTAGATTAAGTGACCACAGGAACTGTAATCGTGCCTTTATATTTAATAACATAGGAAATAATCAACAATTTATTATTATGTTACCAAAATATTTTGTAAGTTATTCATGTCAAATTATTGAAAAAAATTAATCGACTGCCCGAGTCGAAAAATTTTATCCTCAAAATATCCTCAAAATCCTCTTTTTATCTTCCAAATGTCCTAAAAGTACTCATTCCTATTGTATTATATCGTAAACATGCTTTACAAGTGCTCCAAATGTGCTCAATGTCCTCACCCGATTTCATGAAATGAAAATTGTATTCTATAATATGGCCTCCAAATATCCTCAAAGTCCTCTTGTCATCCTCCAAATGTGCTCAATATACTCAATTGGATTTTATTCCATAAATATGCTCAAAAAGTAATCAATATCCTCCCGTAATAGTTTTCTTTTATTTTTATACGTCATCTGAGGCATGTTTTGCAACATTT
>JAPYZL010009426.1:0-16738 GCA_030522825.1 Platygaster orseoliae | reverse complement strand
ACCATGCCGTTCTTACAAAGAAACATTTTCTCATTTTTAGTAGTAAGATTATTACTTGTAGAAAATGATTCTGAGGCAAAAAAAATTATTCACATGTCGTCATTGACATCGGCTGCATTTTTCCCTTTCGTTTATTTATTTATTACTTTCTTATTCTACACATTTTATAACTTTGCGCACACACTTTTACACACATACTCCAACACTTGAAAAACGCATACAAATTTTTTTCGCTCGCATGAGATTCGAAACCGGTACCCCAGCTTATTTATGATAGATATCGCACGCATTTGATCAACGTCGCTACGGCCGCTTGTTGTGGTAATCGACCAAAAAATGAAAACCGTTAATGAGGGCGAGGCGAGACTAATTGGCAGAGGAGACGATTGTTTTTAGAAAGTCATGTTCTTGATTTCGGAATAAAAATCCTGCCTGCTGCTGCTGCATGCAGGCAACAGCAGGCAGGTAGCGCCGTACCGTAGCACTCCTAGGAGCACTACCATACATAGAAGCGCGCTACCGCAGCACTTCCACGAGTACGACCTTTGAATCAAATTCAGAAAAGTGCTTCTATAGTACTTCGGGTAGTACTACCTCTAAAATAAGGTAGTGTAAGAAGAGGAAGCGCCACTACCCTATGCTACTAGTAGCACTACCTTAATTTTGTTAGCTGGGAATTACCACGTTTCTTTAAAATTCATGTGCTCAGTTTGGATAATCTAGTTTGCTATCTGGGCGTTGAAATTTACTTTTACTAGTAACATTGCCATATTGGAAAGGGCGATTTTCATTTTCAATAGGGAAATTTACCTATCCCAGCACGGTAATTTTACTATGTTCAGTATGGCAAACTGGATTATCCATGCTCAGCATAGTAAATTTACATGGATTTTTTTTACAGTGTAAGTGAAAAGTAGTAATTTTACTAGGGCGTTGTAAATTTACCATGGTGCATGTGAATTTACATCGCACATTGAAGTTTTTTTATGATCCTCTAGTTATTTTACAAATGAATCAGTAAATGTACTACTTTTATTGTAGTAAAATTTTACTATAATCAGTAAATGTACTACTTTTATTGTAGTAAAATTTTACTATAGTCTAGTAAAACTACAGATTGTTGGTAGTAATTTTACAAATGATTTTTTACAGTGTACGATGCTGAGCGTAGTAACTTTACAACGGGATTTTTTACAGTGTATTGTGTTTACCCCATTAAAGTCTAATCACGCATTCCCATGGTCTCTGTCTTGCTGTCTCTCTCTCTATCTAAGTACATAATACATATAAGTATTCCGTCATTTTCTGATTCACACTTTCAATTGTATTTCATGGTCATTCATGGTCATTTATGGCAATTCATGGATTAATCGCTAAATTTAGGAATCGGCATTTTTTTCGCAAGTTAAACGAGTCCAGAAATTTCAATAAGGTGATACTGAGAATGACAAGGAACATTTAAATATCGTAAGTTGAATTGAAAGCGACTTCAATATTTGTTTTTGTCAGTTTTTATGTTGAAATCGAGATAATGACGCATGTACCCGGTGAAGGTTATGTTCGTTCCTGGAATTTGGAAAAAATTTTCGATTCAATTTTCCTGTTTCAAGAAATATTGCAAATTTAGATGATTTGGATTATCTTTTTTTCATAGCTTGGCCCTTAGCAAGAATAAAAAAAAATGTCGCAATACAAAGGATGGATGACCAATTTATTTGGCTCTCGTTTTACTCTGTTTATTTCATTTTTATTACCACAATTTTCAAGTTCTTTTACGTTGTAGCGTTTATAGAGTTGAAATGTAAAGTTGTTTCTCAGTTAGAATATCATTTAATTTATTTCATAAATGTAGTATCTGGCTGACGTTTTTAATTGAGAGTGCTCATGTTTTTGTATACATATATATTACATGTTACCATACAAATATATTTACCATAATTTTCAGTGCTTTGGCAGTTCTTCACCAAGTTGAAAAATAAATAATATCCTGAGGCGTTGCAACTTGAAACAAATCAGTATACTTATTTTACCCCTGCCCAGTTATTGTTAACAAAGAAATTTGTTTTTATTTGTAGTAACTCATAAAATGTTTGTGTTTTCACTGAATTTTTGAGTTTTTCCACAATGAAATAACGATTCAGTTTAAAAGATTGGACTTAGTCTAAAAATTACACTTTTAAAAATTAATAAAAACAACAAAAAATTATACGAATATAAACATATATCTATATGTGCACATTTTTTGAGTTTTCTTGAAATCTGTGACCCTAGGAATTTTTCGAATAATACAAAATATGACAAATATTTTAAATACTAAGTATTTATACAAGTTTAACAATAGTTGATGTACTTTCTTCAAAAACGTGAAATATACAAAATATGTAAAATTGAATTCTAAAACATGCAAGTCTAAATATGTATGGAGCGGTCCATGAAAATACTTAAAATTTACAAAAGACTAGAAAATTCTGCAAAATTTCCTTAACACTAATAAGTATACAAAATACAATCAGTTGATAAAATATTAAATTTCATAAAACTTTGAATCCTAGAGCATTGAAATTCAGAAACTAATAAAAAATCATATATACTGATAAATGTTAGGAATAAGATACTGTTATTATATGTGATCTGAAACAAAGAAATCCACCAAAATACATCATTAGTTTGGGCTTACTATGTAATGTCCTTTTATTGGATAATATTTGATGTGATCTGAGAAAAGGGACCTCGGTAAAAGTAAAAATTGTAAATAATTTTCTTCATCAACATATATTTTGTTCAAGAACTAAAAGTTTAGAAAAATAACTTATAGAATCAATCATAATACAAAAACCAATTTTTGGCCAAGAAGGTCCCTTTTTTCAGTTCGTGTCATATATGTCTGAATGAATGGTGTTCTTAGGTCGATTTCTTTGTTTCACGTCAGATATATAGAGATTTATGCATTTTAAAAGTATAAGTTTCAACTTAAATAGTTGATTTCTAAGATGTAATGATGCTACAATAATAATTCGTACATTGAATTATATATTAATTAACCCTTTTGACTTTTAAACCTCCTTTCTATAAATAATTTTGTTACAACGTCTCTAATAAGATCTCAATAATTAAATTCTCAGTTAACCAATTCATTAAGTTCATAGCTAATGTTTAAATTTTTTTCCAGATACTTGTGAAGAAATCTGAGAGAATTGATGAGGTGAAACTTTTCACTCAAATTTTTTTTTTATTTTGAGTTTTGTAAAAAGTGGTAAAGGATTTTTCGGCTTGAAATCTAAAAAGGAAAATTGGATTTCGATACACTTGGTATTTCCAAATTCCAGGCCATTCAGTTCTAATTTAATAACTTGCTTGTAATAATTCTGAATGTTAAATACAACAAAAATACAATATCAAGAAATAAAAAATTGATGAAATTCTAAAACATCACAGCTAAGAAATTCTCAGTTGTGACATCATTGAAAATTTTTTGAAATATTATCAAGTTTAAAAACATGTTTTTTTGAAAAATTTTGGAAATCGAAAATAAAAATTAGTATCAATTGGAAAATCCGATTTCAACAATACAAATTTTCAAAATTTGTATATACTATTTCACTGGGGCCTTGATAATCATGTGAAATTGACTGGTATCCAGAAATTTCACATGATTATTTGATAATACGATACTAATTATTAATGTCGTATTTCCAGGTTTACTATATATTAATGCCGTATTTCCAAGGTCAATTTGAAAGATCAGTTAATTGTCATAAATTCACTGAATAAAT
The DNA here is from genome assembly GCA_030522825.1 of Platygaster orseoliae. Taxonomy (NCBI): domain Eukaryota; kingdom Metazoa; phylum Arthropoda; class Insecta; order Hymenoptera; family Platygastridae; genus Platygaster; species Platygaster orseoliae. The sequence continues at coordinate 12,965 of JAPYZL010009426.1, read as the reverse complement.
TCAAATTGCTAAACATTTCTCTCGTAATGTTAGGAGGACTGATAAAATTTCTGAAGGAAGAGAAAGAAAGACGATCAGTAGGCAAGATGCGAGATACTTCTGAATACCCGCAAACAATGTGAGGAAATATTTTTTATATTCTCTAAAAAATTGTTGATTTGAAAATAGTAGTAACTGGGTTGTTTGCGAAATTTCAGAGAATTTAAAGGGCAGGAAGATGAGTACTCTTCCCAAGTTTACAGCAACGACGTCACTGTTATTCCTTCCCCAGGAGGCCATAACCATGGTAGTTCTAAAGTCATACTTAAGAACGTTGTCGATTTCACTTGGGAACATCGATATTATACTGGGCAGCTTTTGGCAATACACATGTCCGGGAATTACTTGGCTTACGGAATAAAAAGTAAAAAATTCAAAATTTTCAGTACTATATATAATTGTGTATAATTTAGTATTATAAGTTTATGATACTTAACTTAATCCTAAAATATAGTCGTATTAATCGCTCTCGCAAACTTTAAAAACTTTGTACTATCCTGATAGAGACATGGAATTTTTTTTAACGCTTTTTCAGACGCTGTGAAAATTTTTTTTTTAATTTTGACTGTTTGTTAAAGCTGGCAACGCAGGTCCTGCAGTACGCATTGTAAATAAACAGACCGAACAGAGAAAATTGCTGAAAGGAATGCGAGTGGCCATCCAAGATCTAGCATTCGCCCATGTGCACAATGTGGTATTGGCCTGTATCGATTACTCCGGTAGTTTGTTTGTTTACGCGATCGAAGATGCGCAAAACGAACTCTTGTGCACCAGGATTCTCCAGGTGGACGCTGACGACCCTAGTCCCACGAGTCACAGGGTCATTTGGTGTCCTTTCATACCAGATGAGGATTCAGTCGAAGGGGACGATGTTTCAAAACTTCTTATTTTGACAAGGGGATCTAGGGCAGAGTTGTGGTCGGTTGCTAGTGCTGCCAAATGTTTCTCTGCTCCAATTCAAGTAATTGAGAAAGGTATTTTTCAGAGTGTCTGACAAATCTGGTTAAATAAAGAATTTCACTTCCATTTCCCATAATCCGTGCCATAATTTTCATATTGTGTATATATGTCATTGTCAGACATTCTAGCTTGTAAGAACTATTTATTTTCGCGTTTTCATGAGAAATATTTCTGTAAAGTCGACGGATGAGCGGTTGAAAGAACAAGCTGTTATGGCGGAAATAAACCATCACCAATCCACAATAGTCGAAGCAGCTTTCAGCCCAGATGGAACCGCCTTGGCCACCGCTAGCATGGACGGTGAAGTAATTTTCTTCCAAGCTCATACCCACAATGGAACAAGTCTGAAACACCAACCTATATGTTTGCATCAGTGGAAGCCTCACGATGGTAGACCGATTTCGTCCCTTTTTTTCTTGGACGATCATAAAACTTGTCATCCTGAGTGAGTACTTATGAATACTGAATAAATACTCATAATTATACTAAAAAAACTCACATATGAACGGTTGAGAGAAAAAGACAAACTAGTAAGAAACAGAAAAGATGGAGTTGCCACTCTATCTGTCTTTTGCTCTCAACCCCTTATATGATCGTTAAAATTATACAGTATTCTGGAAATACCTAGAATTCCTTGAATAGCTTTTTCTATATCACAATTCTTTGTATTTCTAATAACAATAAACTGTTTTTTAACAAAACAACCTTTGGAAAATCATAGTTAAGACAACTTGGAAGGCATTCTCTTTTCGTCTTTCCTCTCATTTACTTTCCATTCTATGCATCTCTTTTGCACTGCAGTAGCTTCCGATTTGTCTTAATCACTAAAATTTAGAAACATACAAAGTTGACTTTCTGATGTTGATGTGTAATTTTTTTAATTTATCCATGTTTTGCAATAAAAATGCGAAACAAATGTTAAACTAATTGTTCAACTGTTAAAATTTGGAAGTTGAAACTATTGAATCTCTCTGATTCCATTGTGAAAATTGTGCATTTTTAATAAAAATGTCAATGGCAAGTTGTACAAAACTGTTTATCCACTCAAACAATCATAAAACATATTAAATTCTGAATTATGAAACAAAGAATATATTTCAATATTAGGTTTAATTTTTGGCACTAATTTTTTTAATTTATTAAGAAACGCTATTCACCAAAACCTCTTCCTGCCTCTGCATTTGCTATTTTTAATTTTTTTTTCTAAAATTTATGTAAATGTACTCTATTGTCAGGGGCGTAGGCAAAAAAATGTTCGGGAGGGGTTTTTTGAAAAAATTTGTCTCGATATTATTTTACTAAAAATGTATGAAATATTTGGAATCATTTTATCACTTTTACTACTAGATTATCAAATTTCAGAGAGCTAAATAGAAATTTATAATATTATAAGAAACTTCAAGTTGTATGAATAATGAGGAAATATAAAAAATAATACAAATATGAGAATAAGACAAGATTCTGGACTTCAAAATGTATATAACTTTAAAACTGCGATATTCGTAAAATTGAAAAATTTTACTACTGGAACCAGATTGTTAAAGAGTGAGAATCATAAAATTAGGGAAAAAATATATTTTCTGAGAATTCCAGGAATTTAGATATTTCCATACTTAATCATATACATTAATTTAGTAATATTTTTCGGTATTGTTATAGATTTACAATTTATGTGTAGATTACTAGATAGATTTCTAGAATTCGATGCTCTCATATACAAATATCAATAGATTTTCAGTATTTTTAAAGATGTATGGAAAAATTAAATATACGTAGATCGAGGATCTTGATCCTTGACGTAGATTTTGAATATCTTATAGATTTTTCATATTTTCAAACTTTTGAAAGTGCTAGTCAGATTTGACACGTTTTATAGTATTCTTATAGATTTCTGGTATTTCTATAGATTTCAATATACGTTTTTTGAGAATTCCAAGTTTTATAACTCGTACTTATTTGTTCAGATTTATCAGAAAACAGTTCTTTCATAGTATTCTAATACTTTTAGTATGTCTTCAGTTTTTTTAATGATTCAAAATACTTTTTGGTATTTTTATGAATGTCTGTAATTTGATGCTCCAGAATTCAAAATTTCTTAGATTTTAAGGGGGTCTTGCACCTTGTTGAGCGATTTTCAAATGTACATTTAGAAATTATTATGAACGAATCATTGACGTTTTTTGAATAAGTTTTTTTTTTTTTTTATTGGGCAAGAACAAATGTTCAACATACGTTTTTTACAGTGTTTTGTCAACTATATTAGTACCCTCTAGATGACCTTGAACGTGCCTTTAAAACGTCGGTACGCACGATTCTGTTTGTATAAAGAATCCAAAACACGAAAATTAACTTACATTATTTTGGCTATCGTTTGCTCGGGAGGTTTTTGAAAATTATAATTAGTTTCATTTTTACAGCCTATAACGATTTAAGAAAAGACTAGAAATTCTGTTTTTTTTTGTTTACGTTCGTCATTTAAAAAAAAAATTTGAATAATGAAAAACGCTTCGATCAAACGATAGCCAACATAATGAAAATTAATTTTTAAAAAATGTGTGGGTTTTGGATTCTTTGTACAAATGGAATCGTGCGCACTTCAACTAGAGGGTATTAATATGGTTGACAAAACACTGTAAAAAACATATGTTGAACATTTGTTCTTGCCCAATAAAAAAAAAAAAAACAACAACAAATTATTCAAAAAACGTCAATGATTTGTTCGTTATAAATTTCTAAATGTATGCTCGAAAATCACTCAACAAGGTGCAATTCCCCCTCAAACGTTTTTGTAAATTCTATTTAATTTTTACGGCCTCTAAATTTGACCAAGTGCATTTTTGATCATTTTCACCTATTTTTATTATGTTTCATTCTAACTATAATTGATTTAAAAATCATCATCATGTTAACGAATTATTTTGTTATTGTTCGTATTTTTGTCGATTTTTAAGTTTCATTATTCCTACTTTTTTTTATTTCTACATGAACTAATTACTAATTTTACCATAATTTCGAGAGGGGTTTGAACACTCAAAACCCCTTTTGCCTACGGGCCTGTCTATTGTCTTTTATATTTTTATTTTTTTGTAAATTTGGTATAGCAGATGCTACAACAAAATGTAGCAAATTAAGAACAAATTAAGCATTGCTGACAGCTGGCAGTTCTTAACTTTTCGTACCTACACTTTAGATTTATAAGGGAATTACTTGGCTATGTTTGCCCGACCTTGAACAATCGATATATTGACTTGTAATTGCACGATTTGAAAATACTGTTTTTTTTTCAGAGTGAACTTGAGAATTGAATTATATCGTTTTCAAAGTTGTAAATATGATAAAGTATTTATTAATTTGTGGATAATTATTCAGGATTCTTTCAAAAATCAATTGTTTTCAAGTGACTGTTATTTACATTAAAATTTATATAATTTCGCTCTAAAAAAAATTCTATGTAAGTGATAAAGGCCAACTTTAAAATTGTAAATGAGCCATAGTTTTCAAATAATACATTTTTTATGTAATCTGAACGTGAGTAAGTTTTTTTATTGTGATAGAATAAAAAATGATACTAAGTTATTAGACTAAAATAATATATTTTAATTGTACACATACCTGCATTTTATGATAATTATTTAATATGATGCATATATAGTTGTACAATAAAAATGTTGTAAAAAAAGTAACGGAGTGTTTCACTACAGAGTTAAATTTGGAATAAGTAAAAGTTCTTTAAACAATTGAACGAACTCGTTATTTTTATATGTAATATATTATCCTATATTGCAAACCATAGCAAGATGGTAAACTTACTTAGAATGAACTCTTGAATTGACGAACATAAAAAGATTTGTGCAGGATGTGTTAGACACAGTGTGGGTACGAAAGCTTAGTTCTGAAATGGTGATAATCATGGTTATATATCATTACAGTGAACAATTTTGGAGATTCGCTATAACTGGCTGCGACAGCAACTCAGAACTGAAGGTCTGGTCATGCGAAGTGTGGACCTGCCTTCAGACAATCACGTTCAAACCGAGCCCAACAACTGGAAAGCTGCCCATACTAAAAGCTGGAATCGATATGAGTGCGGGTTACCTCCTCCTCTCGGACATCTACAACAAGGTGCTCTACATTTTCAGCCTCTGTAAGGATATCAACAAAAAGGTGGCTCGCGTCGGCGCCATCTCCGAATTTTTGCTACCTTGTCCCATAATAAGCTTCGCCATCGTCGAAACTGGTAGACGCAAGGTTCGCCCTGGTGGAGAGTTCCTCGAAGACCTTTGCCCTGGTGAAGATGAGATCGAGGAAGAGCAACTCGTGCTCAGAATGTTCTTGGTGCAGCCAAAATCTTTGCAGGAATGCAACATCACCTTCAGACCTGCCTTGCAAATGAGCACGAACATGGACAAACTCAACAGTGAAAGCGTTCCCAGCGCGACTCTTAATGGCCTGTCCTCTGGGGAAAACGCCATAGATAAAAATCACGAGAGCAATAATTCCGGTCTGAACCTCATGACGCCGGACGCTTTCCGCTCGCCGGCGAAGAAAGAGAACAATTCCCTGGACTCGAACTCCGACAGCCCTGACTTGGCTGACGTTTTGGTAACGGGGATCCCAGCTACGAAAGTTGCCAACAAGGAAGATGCGCCTCCGAGCGGAGGTAGCAGCCCGTCTCGCGAAGTCCGTGAAATCCTCTCTTTGGCGGACGACATCGAGCAGCCTGAAGCGGAGAACTTGGTAATGATGCCGAAATCGGATTCTGGAAAGGAGAACTGGCCCGAAATACCCATGGTCAAGTTGAAGGAAGTTGCTGCCATGAAACAAGAGGAGATTGAGAAATCGGTTATTAAAGTGGAACGACAGGACGAAGGAAAGAAGCAATGCGCGGAGAATTTGGGCGCTACTGGTGATCTGGTTGAGTCGAAGTGGAACGTGACTAACGAAAATATTTTCACGTTAAGGAATAAAATCGACGCTCTTTGCCAGACGATTCAAGAACAGCGACAGGAGATTCGCGAATTGCGAGAGGAAGTTAACCAAATGCGGCAGGAAACGCCTATTGCTAACCAGGTGGAAGAAGCGATGTTGCGCGTTTCGCACCGGCAAAACGAGCTTCTCGAGCAGACTCTTTACAAACAGATGACGAGGCAAAACGAGTTCTTGAGTGTAATGGAGAATAAAATTAAAGAGAAGCTCGAGGTGACGATTCCTCGGGTCGTGGAAAGCGTCGTGACGCCGTTCAAGCAGCAACTGAGGTTGGATCTCGCCAAGATGGACGGGTTAATGAAGGATAACCTGATGCAGCTGCTAGGCAGCCAGCTCGTCAGGGATACTTTGACGATCACTGCTGCGAATTCTGCCAAGACCGCTTTGGATGGGGCTTTCAAGGAAACGTTCAGCAATGTTGTGCTACCTCGAATGGATCAGGCGTTTCAGAACATTTTTAAGCAAGTCGAGGAAGCTTTCGTCGGGGGCACAAATAAATGTGGGTTCCTTTTTCGATTCACTTTGATGTTCACAAAGTTTACAACGTTGAAAAATTACATGAGCATTTTTTTTTTTTTTAATTTACCATTAATGATTTAAAACCTTAAAATAGTGAATTCAGCAAAGCCTCTAAAAATTGTTGACAAAAAAAATTCATTAAATCAATGACGATGAAATTCGTCGTTTTAAAAAAAGGTCGAACTTTTAAGATTTTTGTAATACAAAATTTTTCTTATAAAATTTTATTTTCTGTAGAAATGTTTATAAAAATTTCAGTTCATAAGAAATGTAAGAGGATTAAATATTTTCTTATAAAAAATGTGAAATTTTTAAAAAGTGTCACTGGTTTTTATGAAAAGTTTTTTTCCTATTTGAATTTTTTAAGTTTGACCTTATAGGAAGTAAAATTCTTCTAAGAAATCTCTAATTGTTATAAGAATCAAAATCGCTAGTGTATAAACATGCTTAGAAAATTCCTTGTTAGGGGCTTTGGAAAACTTGTTTTTTTAAGGTTTTACATAACTTTTGGTAAATATTAGAAAAAAATTTTCGTGTGATTTGTCAACGTTGTAAACTTTATGAGAATTCAACTTTTGGAAAATAATATAAATTCCAACGAATCTGTATAATTTTCATTTTAGAGATTTTGTAAAAATATTGTTATTTTTCTTATTGATTTCCATCAACTGTTGAAAAATAATATAAATTCCAATGAATTTTCATAATTTTAATTTTAGAGATTTTGTAAAAATATTGATATTTTTCTTATTGATTTCCATAAACCTTTGGAAAACAATATCAATTCTACCGAATTTCTATAATTTTCATTTTAGAGATTTCGTAAAAATATTGATATTTTTCTCATTGATTTCCATCAAATTTTGGAAAATTATACAAATTCCGACGAATGTTTATAGTTTTTATTTTAGAAATTTTGTATAAATATTAATATTTTTCTCATTGATTTCCATCAACTTTATGTTGACAAAGTTTACAACGTTAAAAAATCACACGAGAATTTTTTTTTTTTGACATTTACCATCAATAATTTTAAACCTCAAAATAGCGAATTCAGTGAAGCCTCTAAAAATCGTTGACAAAAAAAAATTCATTCAATCATTGATGATAAAATTCGTCGTTTAAAAAAAGGTCGAACTTTTAAGGTTTTTGTAATAATAACTTTTCTTTTAAATTTCATTTTGCGTATAAATGTTTACAACAAATTTTGTTTATAAAAATTTCAGTTCATAAGAAATGCAAAAGGATTAAATATTTTCATATAAAAAATTTGAAATTTTGTATAAAAATGTCACTGGTTTTTATGAAACGTTTTTTTCTTATTTGAATTTTTGAAGGTCGACCTTATAAGAAATTTCTAATTGTTATAAGAATTTTACCATTTCTTGATAGGGGTTTCGTCGAACTTGTTTTTTCAAGGTTTTACATTATTTTTGGTAAGTATCAAAAAAAAATTTTCGTGTTATTTGTCAACGTTGTAAACTTTATGAACATTCAACTTTTGCAAAATAATATATATCCAACGAATTTTTGTATTTTTCATTTTAGAGATTTTGTAAAAATATTGATATTTTTCTCATTAATTTCCATCAACTTTTGGAAAATAATATAAATTCCAACGAATTTTTATAATTTTTATTTTAGTGACTTTGAAAAAACATTAATTTTTATTAATAATTTACAACAATTTTATTTTGACTTTTTTTTTTTTGTTTAAAAATCACACGAGAATTTTTTTTTTTTTTTTTTTTTTTGACATTTACCATCAATGATTTTAAACCTAAAAGTACAAATAGCGAATTCAGCGAAGCCTCTGAAAGTCGTTGACAAAAAAAATGAATTAAATCATCGACGATGAAGTTCGTCGTTTTAAAAAAAGGTCAAACTTTTATGATTTTTGTAGTAAAAACTGTTTTTATAAAATTTTATTCTCTGTAGAAATTCTTACAAAAAATTTTTTTCATAAAAATTTAAGTTTATAAGAAATGTACGAGGCTCAAATATTTTCTTATAAAAAATTTGAAATTTTGTATAAAAATGTCACTGGTTTTTATGAAATGTTTTTTTCCTATTTGAATTTTTAAAGGTCGACTTTATAAAAAATAGAATTCTTGTAAAACATTCCTAATCGTTAATGTTGTCATTTCTTATAAGAATGAAAATCACTAGTGTGTAAACACGTTTAGAAAATTCCTTGTTAGGGGTTTCGTCGAACTTGTTTTTTCGAAGTTTTACATTATTTTTTCTGAGATTTACAACCTTAAAATAGCGAATTCAGCGAAGCTTTTCAAAATCGTCGACAAAAATAATTCATTAAATTATTGACGTTGAAATTCGTCGTTTTAAAAAAAAAGTCAAACTTCTGAGATTATTGTAATAAAAACTTTTCTTATAAAATTTTATTTCTTGTAGAAATGATTATAAAAAATTTTTCTTATAAAATACGATTTTATAAGAAATGTACGACGTTTAAATATTTTCTTTCATAAGAAAGTTCAAATTTTTTTTAAAGTGTTTAGTATTGGTTTCTATGACAAATTTGTTTCTTTGGAGTTTTTTATGGTCGACTTTATAAGAAATGAAATTTTTATAAGAAATTTCTAGTTGTTATAAGAATTTTGCAATTTCATATAAAAATCAAAATCACTAGTGTATAAACATGTTTAGAAAATTCTTTGTTAAGAGGTATGTCAATTTTTTTTTCAAGATTTTAAATTATTTTTGGTAAATCTCAGAAAAAAATTTTTCGTGTGATTGTTCAACGTTGTAAACTTTATGAACATTGTAATTTCTCATAAAAGTGTCACTGGTTTTTATAAAGTTTCTATCCTATTTGAATTTTTTAAGGTCGATCTTATAAGAAATTTTTAATTGTTATCAGAATTTTGTTATTTCTTATAAGAATCAAAATCACTTGTGTATAAACATGTTTAGAAAAGTCCTTGTTGAGTGCTTCGTCAAACTTTTTTTTTTGTTTTACATTATTTGAGCGGTTGAGAGCAAAAGAGACAGATAGAGGGGCACTCCATCTTTTCTGTCTCTTGCTAGATTGTCTTTTACTCTAAACCACTCATTTTTGGTAAATATCAAAAAAAAATGTCGTGTGATTTGTCAACATTGTAAACTTTATAAACATTCACTTGGTTCGTGTTTTTCATTAAAGACAACTTAACTAATAAATTTCAAGTATTTCGTCAAAAAATATGCCATAATTTCTTTTTTCAACAGATTTACAACATGTGGATAATATGATGGAGAAGCAGAGTCAAAAACGCACCGAGCGTACTAAGCATGACAACGATTTGCTCATGAAAACGATGAAAGAAGAAACACAAAAAGAATTGTCCAAGGGTTTGGCGATAATTCAAGAAAACATGATGAAAACTGTTCGGGATTCCGTCAAGGAGAATTTCAACCAGCACATGTCCGATATTTCGGATGTTCGGTAACATTATTTTTCTGAAAATATCTCGTACTATTTTAAGCAATTTGAGATTCTGCCTATAAATAACAAACTGTACATTTTTAAAAATAAAACTTCAATTTGTAACAAAGATTCCCTTAATAAACCAATTGTTCATTTTAATACTTGATGTTAGGTTGTAGATTTATTCAAAATTTTCACGAGTTTTCTAAAAAGTAATAATTTCAGTTCGAGAGCCACGACTCCGGCAATCGCCCCTTCTTCGTCGCAGGACGCTCAGTCTCGAGTACTAGCCTTCTTGCAAAGAGGTCAAATGAATAATGCTTTTCAACATGCTCTGAGTGCGAGCGACCTCAACCTCGTCGTTCTTGTCTGTGAGAAAATTGAGCCTTCGGATGTGTTCAATTGCCCCGATCCTTCGGGAAATGGTTATAGATGCATCTTGACGCAAGCTGTGATACTTTCCTTAGTCCAACAACTTTGCGCTGATTTGGGGCAATGTACAGAATTGAAACACAAGTGAGAAAATGAAATTATTGTATTTTCTTCAGTTTAGAGTTCAGAAATGGAAAAATCATATTTTAATTCTATTTTTACACTTTTTAATTTAGGTGGTTGGAAGAGGCCGTACTGAACTTGGACCCCAATGATTCGGTGACGAGGGAACACATGAAAAATGTTCTAGTTCCACTTCAAAACCGACTTACTTCTTTTGTATCCAATAATCCCAATCATCAAGTGACAAAACGTATGAAAATGCTAGCAATGGCAGCGGGTTCGCTTATGAAACAACATCTATGATCAAAAGCTTTCATCTTGCAAGAAAAAAAATCCGGTTATATATGTTCGTTGATTGTAAAACAGTGCGGGATTCGTTCGAATTAATGTTTTTTTTACTTCGACATCGCGGCATTAAAAAGTGAAGTTGCGATTGAGTTATTACGAAAAAATTTTAATTTTCTGCATGAAGATATTTAAAAATTTCATTAGTATTTTGAGTTTCATTGTCAAAAAAATAAGCCGATTCAAGCCTAAATGATTTTAGTCGTATGCTTTTATTGTTTTTTTGTTTTTTGGATACAAAAGTATATCAATCATCGCTGGCAACAAATATTGTTTTATATGTTTTTAAAAATTCTCATTTTAAGAGTAAATAAAAACTTTTATTGAAAGTCTTTTTATGAGTTATTTTTCTGAATCCTGGAATATGATATAGATAAAGATGAAATTTAAGCCACTTGGAGTAATTTGATTTTTTATACACAAATGTGAATGCAAGTGTCAAATGGTATAAATTAATAAAGTCTAAAAAAAATAACAATAAGCTTTAAAATTAAACTTTAAATAATAAATAATAAATCAAGTTTTGGAATTTAGCAGGGATGAGCATAAAAAAATGTTATTAATACAGTAATATTTATATAAATGTTTTATTTCAACTTTGTAAGTACCCAAAAACCACATCTCACTTTTTACCTAATTCTTTAACAATAACTTCTTTCACATGTTCTGGAATTTTGTTCTTTTTCCTCTTTTTAACTTTTCTTGGTCCTGTGGTTTTCTTTTTTTTACAACTCAGTGGATTTTTGCCACCTTTCTTCTTTTTTTTCTTTGGAGGTTCTTTCGTTTCTTCGACCAGGCCAAATTTTTCCTTCAAAGATTGCAAAGTTTCCTTTTGCAGAGTTGTCAAACCGACTTCGCTTCTCAAGTTTTGTGCGTGCTTTTTGGATATTTCCGAGGGTTGTTCAAAATGTGGCGTTTTGTCATGCAAGTATAAAAGCGGAACGCCTGGAATACTTCGCACTTTGTTTTGAAGATTTCGATCTTGTGTTGCTATTATGTATCTGAAAAAAAAAATGTGTGACTGCTATTTTGGATCCTATTAGTTTTATTATTTGTTTGTTGATCGGAGTTATTTATCAATTATAGATTTTATCTTCAAAAATAATTTTGAATAATTGAGGTTGGATTTTTAATGGTTTTGCTTTATTTTCTTTAGTATCGTTATCTGTAAGTAAAAAAAAATTGCTATAATAATAATAAAATCTTAACAAATACTATTTGTAATTTAAATTATGGCAGCTATTGCAAAATATTTAACAAGGTTTGTAAAAATTATGGTGAAGTTTTTTTATTGATTCTACATTTGTGGAGATTTTGTCATATAATTGTCTATTGCTGACATTACATTCATTTCCTTACTTCTAACTTAAATTGAATATTTTATCAAAATCACGTATAGTCATTTTGTTTGAATCAACATTTGGAAAAAAAATATGAAATGTGTAAGATATATAAAATACTGATTTGATTCACAATTTGGACTAATTGCTTGGTGTACAGGCTTTTTTGAAAACATTTTTTTTAAATCGCCTTAACTCATACATCGAGTATGAAACACATTGGATATAAATTTTTTAGTTTTTGGAATACATATTCCAAAACATTTTCAAATTAAAAATTTGATAAATATCTTGATTCGTTGTTCGTTATAATCTCAGACAAAAAACATGATTGGAAATAAAAACAAAGTGGAAAATTAATCAAGTTGAAGGATAATCATAAAATTTACATAAAACATTGAACTAAGTTAGTAAAAACGAGTACATTTTTTTTTTTTTATTGTTGAAGATTTTATGTTGTAGAAATGTCCATTTACTGAAATTTCATTCGCTTTCTTCAATTCTAACTATATGAGGAGTTTTATTCAAGAAGGGCGTTAGCGCGCGAAACCAGGTAAAACTATTGTCCAAACTCGTGACGTCATTTCAGAAAATTGAAATTCACAAACACGAAAAACAAAAAATACCAATCGATAGGTATTTTTTGAAAAATCAACTCAAGTCTACATTTACAACTTTATTCTATATATAAAAGTGTTCGAGAAAAAAAAATTAAAACTGCTCATTTTTGTGATCGAAAAATCAATATTTTTCATTATTCAACTCGCTGCGAATGATTTGTTATTCATCGGAACTGCATATTTGATAGCAATTATTATTCGTGGAGCTTCAGCGGAGACGACAGTGTTGAAAAA
>JAPYZL010009424.1:0-56613 GCA_030522825.1 Platygaster orseoliae | reverse complement strand
AAAAGAATAAAACCCAGATAGCAGGGAACAAAGAAGAATTCTCTCGCTGATTTTATGACTGCTCGGAAAGAGGCCTGCGTCACGCGTTTCATCGTAAGTGGCCACTCGAACACATACATTGAAAAAAATATTGTATGTTACATGGGAGGAATGTGATTCAACTCGTGCCCAAATGCTCGCTCGTAGAATCATTCCATTCCTCCCTTGTAGCATAAATATCTATTTTAATACCTTAGTAAAGATTAATAGTTATTTTCGTCATCGCGAGCTAGAGCCAATTTTGACGAAGCCGTACGTTTTTGCCCGAGCCGGAGGCGAGGGTCAAAATAGGATGAGCCAAAATTGGCGATAGCTCACGATTGTGAACAATATTTTTCATCACGATAGCCTCAAAGTCACGTCAAAATGTCAGTTTTGAGGTTAGAGTGATGAAAATAAAATTTTTATCTGGAATGTAGATATTGTTAATTTAGATTCACAATGTAGTAAGATTTTCGAAACAATATCATAGCTACCAATCTGGCAATCTTACAATACTTCAAAATATACTGGTAAAAATTTGATCGCTTACTTACTTTTTTTATAATGTTCTTCAAAAAATAAGTGGAATTCTACATTTACTGCATCTGTAACTTCCTTTTCTTATCAAACTATTTTTGATTATTGCAGGTAACCAACTTTAAAAAACAAAGAATTTCATAACATTTTTATTCTTTCAGTAATCAATAGTAATTAAAGTAATGAACTAATTTTAATTTTACTCAAACGTTAGAAAAAATTTGTATGTGATTGAAGTTTTTTTTTTATGTCGAACATTCTTGGGATCGCAAAATGCCTCGGGAATTCCCGAAAATTTGAGATACCGCATACCAACACTAATTTTCAATCTTAAGTTCGATTTGTCAATCAAAAGATCATGAATTTTTAGACTTTAATAAAAATCCTAATTTCACAGTCATAATATAACAAAATCATAACGTTAACCCCTCCATTTCCACTTTCCCACGTTTTACCTAACGAGGCGACTGTTTCCCCGAGAAAATTCATCCGTTTCCCCAAAGTCTGTCGAAGTGCTCCGTCTGTATCCGTTGCAAGTGTTGACAATGCGATAGCACGTTCTATAATGCCACGCGATAAGCATGCCATTATATTCGCCTCTGCATGCGCGTGACGTCCGTGCGTGCGTTCGGAATCAATCTAGCGACTGATTGAAACAGACCCGCCGGGGTAAATTACATTTCCAGAGCAATGACGATATGAAGACATTCGCGTGCTCGCTATTCGACGGATCATCTGATTAGCTTCGCGAATAAACAACCAAGAATAATCAAGCTGAATATTAGCTTTTTTTTTCCTCAGTGGAATTGGTTGCATTCGAAAAGTGGAACACAATTCACGAGGCCGTTCTCGTGTAAAAAAAGACTGCAGAAGTGAACGATGAAAGGAAGAATCACATTTTTATGACATTTATTGTATTGATGAAAGTAGAGTTACACAAAATAATGGAAAAACTCAACATTTGTCAATTACAATTCACAGGGAGAAATTACAAGTAATTACATGCGCGACCTCAAAATTTGTCAGCCCCATGTCGAACGTAATCGCGCGCAATTACGCGCGCATTACAACGCGACTTTTTACATTGTCGCGGTGAAAATTCATTAGCATGAAAACGAGAATTCACTCACGCTAGCCACGCTGAACTTGGCGAATACCCACGCGGGTGTCATGAATGAAACATTAACATAAAGTAATTATCTAGCGGCGACGCAAAGTTGTCGCGACTCGTATGCAGATTGCGCGTCACGCGCATAGTCGACGCGCTCGTTTACCCCGTTGGCTCTCCAACGGCAATAGAAAACGCTTTGTACTCGCCACTTAATTTCGGCACGTTGACGCACTGTCAATGAAGTCATAGAACCCCTTGTTTGACACTTTCAGTCGCGTCCACTCATCACACTGCCATGCTTGAGTGACTGCACCAAAACATCGCGCAACCGACAATCCATGAATTTCATTTTGATGGGCAGCGTCAGGTGGTCCAAGAATCAAGAAGTATCTTGTGTGAATATAAAACTATTGAAAAATCTTTTTTTTTTTTTCAAATTGTCAATATTCAACTTACTGTTAATTTCATAGAAACAGCTGAAGTAAAAAGTTACATCATTTTTAAATATTTGTTTTTTTTCGCGTTTCCTAATGGAACTATCTAACGTACTATTTCATAATCCTACCTAAACACCTCAAGAAAATCCCTTCTGCAAAACAGCGTCGTATTTTTCAAAGATTTTCAGTAAGAATACCCAATCGAAATGGATGGTTGACTCGGGCTTTAGTGAAAAGTCGGCGAGCTTGGTTTTATCCGGCCTTATTATATTTTAATGTGCTTATGAAGCACGATGTTGTTTCACTAGTGGAATTACTGGGTCGTCTGAGAGCAGCTTTTATAGGCAGCTCGAAACCGCAGATGCCCAGGATATGCTCCACATGAGGCCGTTTATACGTACAAGTACAGAGTTCTAAAGTCCACGCTACCGTAATCCAAAGAGGGTTAACTGCAAGCTTAACGACGTTACTGCGAACTCTCGGCGTAAACCGAAACATGTTTCAAGCGTGCATTAAATCTATACATCCGACAGTTCGCACGTATTGATGTTACTTTTTTTATTGGCCGTCGACGCCGCCAGATTACATAATGCGTTTTTACTATTTTTTGCACGGAGATGTTTCAATCCGGAAATTTTTTCTGCGTGAGGTTGTTATGATTCATACATATATGTATTATATGTTGTAAGATATAAAATTTTGTATTAATTTATTTAAAAACGGAGAAACTTTCTAACCGATGTTTTTTTAAATAGAGTTAAGTAAGATTTTCAGAATTTTTTCATCACCTGGATAAATTGTGAAGTGTAATCACAAAATAAATCGCATCTATTTTGAAAAGATTATCGTTAGTATTACAATTTATAAATGCGGGCTATGCCTAGAAATGACAGTTATAGAAATTGATAAAAAAACTAAGAACTTATTATTATTTCTGAAATTATTGAATGTGCGAATTTTTAATTTTTTCTCTGAAATAACAAAAACCTTCTCTAATTTGACTCTTTTTAAAATTTTTGTATTCTGGTTTGAAAAACTAAATTTGTTCGTTGAAAAATTTCGTTTTCTTACTGAAAATCTGGAAAAATTTAAAAACACGCGTGAAGTATTCTTAGTTTAATATTAGAAATTTAAAGCAATCCTGGAAAAATTTTGTTCCATGATAGTGACATGATAAATTAATATGTACCATTTATTATCATACTTCATAGTTCTTAAAATAAAAAAAATCTATTCAATATGATATATTTATTCGTCTAAGCTTTAAAGAAAAAGAAAGATTTATCATTAACCGAGAGAAATCTGTTGGTAATCTGTATTTAAAACATTTTTAAACGATGGATATTCTATAACTGTCTTAAAATTTAAAAATTTCTTGGAAATGCGAAAAGTGCTGAAAAGTCAAGAACAGTATGAAAAAAAAACATTTGTAAATATCGATTTCTAAAAAAGCTATAAAAATGTCATTCTAAAGTGCTGAAGCCCTAATTCTAAAAAGCTATGTAGATATCCCTAAAAAGAAAAATTTAGAAATTCTCATAATCGAATCAATACTGAAACAATAATCAATCATCATGAAATACTGAAAACCTGTAAAAGTTAAGCTTTCCAAAATATCTGTTGAAATATTAAAAATCAATGGCATTTTAAATTCTATAGCATCAAATATAGTCATATATTTACTTCAGTTACACATAACTATACCAACTTACAAAAATACTAAAAATCTCTAAAATGATTAAGAAACCCTAAAACTACCATAAATACCAAAAAAAAAAAAAAAAAAAAAATTATAAATTTAAAACAAAAAACGTAAGAAAAATTCATTCGGATATTTTTTGCTGAAAAGTATATTAAAATACTCAAAAACTCTTGAACTTCAAATTCGGAAGCCTTTAATTTAAAAATATAATTGTGAATCTAGAAGAAAACTAATTAGAAGATAAATAATGATGAATTCTATAAATTCGACTTTCTAGGATCAAATTTCGATTTTTACATTACCCTAGCATAATATTTATAATTAAAATTCTGTTGACGAAAAATTCTAATTTTACTAAGATGGGGTTTTTTAACTATTGCAATTCGGTATTCTATGTTTCTTTTTTTAAATTTAATTACTCAAATGAAACTTTTTTTGTGTCATTTAGAGTTCAGTGAATTAATTTTGAACTATTTCAACATTTTTTTTTATTACTGATTATTATTCTAGTGCATTTCTTCTTATTTACTTCCTGCATTTTTTTCAATAATTTTCTAATAGTTTATATATCATTAAATTCACTTCCTTATTTGAAGGTGAAACAAACATTATTTAAAGTAACATTTTAGAAAATGTTTGAAGCCCATAAATATACTTTTTTAAGAATCCTGTGAAAAAAACGCATGTAACCTAAGTGAAAAATATCTTAAAATTTTTTTTTTTTTGTTTATATGATTCGAAAGATTTTTCTTTTTATGAATTTCCGTAAATATTAAAAAAATTTGATTCTTCAGGATAAGAATATGTTTGATAATAAATCTTTCATGAATCAGCAGTTTTTATTTATTATTTACGGAATTGGAACAATTCTTCGAATTTTCATTTTCTTCGTTATCGTAGTAAAACATTTATAATTTTATTCTGTTTTAAAAATTCTTTTTCAACCAACATTGTTATTTTTGAACTATCGAAATTTAGAACTCTTCATTTTTCACTCTGAAGAACTGTCTTGAAACTATTATGTCTTCTCGTGTTGAGTGAGCTAATTTTGGAAAATTCTCATTATTCATTATGACGATTAATCTAGATTATTCCTGTTTTTTTTTTTTTTTATTTATCCTTAATGTTATGAATTTAAATATAATTAATTTCTTCCTAAATATACTGTTATATTTTTCATATAAGACAGTACCTAATTCTACTAAAGTTGGACAAACTTCGATAATTGAAATTCTGTTCGAAAAAAATTCTTTTCAAACCAAGATTGTAGTTTCTTCAAGCTATAAAAATTCAGAATTTTTCATTTGTTCAACCTTAAGAATTTCATGTTATCAGCCTTCATATCATTTATTTCTTATGGAATTGACTTTTATTACTTCCATATGAGACAGTTATAAAATTCTACTAAAATTTCAGGACAAGGGAAAAAAGAGGGACGAAAAGTGTTCAGAAACAGTATAAATAGGGTAGCCTCTGCGTAAGTGTAATATTCTAAGGCCGGAAACAAAAACGCGATGCTCTTCAGCATTTGTGGTTGTAAATGGAGGAAAGGGTTCGAGGGCATGCCGACGCTAACTACCCCAATTTACCTATGCTACCGTATATCTGTCGGCGTAGCGTTTGCAGAGTTTAACGGCACGAGTCGAGAGGTTGTCTGATAAATGATACCTACAAAATTAACTAGTTAATTAATTAAGATTCATTCAGCTCGTAGCCGTCAAATCACTCTTGAGTTCATTCGAACGCTGCCGTTAGTTTCGCCTTTTCCGAAATGAGTTTCAAGTAGGTAGCATATCTTTGGCCTTTCTTGTACCGTCGAGGGTCGTCTTTTGTGCAAACGTTTCAGAACCCTCAAAGAGACTGCGTCAATTTGTAATAGTTTGAATATTTCGTATGCCGAGAAACTGAATTTTCTTCAAGGACTTGTACTTAAATTTGTGGGAAAATGTGTGGATACATTGAAATGGAAGGGTTTTGCCAAGTACTTTCACAGACAGTAAATTATGACTATGTAGACATTTTGTAATGAAATGTGATTTTATTTTTAAAAATTTGTGTTTATGTTCCCACATCTTAACATTCGATTATTCTTCTTAGCTCTCGAGTTGAAATCGATCGATTTCAAAAGAAATAAAAAAATCATAAATTAGTTTAAGCCTAAGCTTATTCTGTTCCCCACAATTTTCACACTTTATATTTTATCGACAGCGTTATAAAAACGAACAAAAATGAGTATAGCTTCCGAGTCGAGCATATTTTAATACCGGACCAAGAAGAGAAAAAAGTAGTTCTAAGCCCTGAAAGGCAAAAAGAATACACATTGTTGAGCTTTGCAATAAATGCACCTTGAAAAAATTTACCCAGAAAACAAAGAGAAGAATAATGGACTGAAAATCTCTTGAATTTTTATTAAGAATTCAGTAGGAGAAATAAGCCCTTCGAAACGCTATTGCAGATGACAAGTATTTCAAGAGTTTTGGTTGTTCATTAAATAAGCATGGTTGGATGACAAAAAAAATATTATGCTTTACTAAAACAGTGATTTTCTTATTTGTTAAAATTGAAAACAAATACAACGCACCAATGGAATAGTTTTTAAAGAATTTCTGAAAGAAATAATGGTTATACGAAATTTTGGAAAAATTTTAACATATACAGAAATTTATTTCTGCTATGTCCATGTAACTACTCATTATTTGCACATGTATTTTCAAAGTTCGAACCAAATCTGAAGTTTCCTACATTACGACATACATTATACACCATTACATTACTTTCTCCTCCTGCTTCCCTCACCCTGCCACGTAACAAAACACCCCAACACAATTAATAACTCGAACCAACTTCCCGAATCCTGAGCAAAACCCTCGCCCAAACTCAAGATCAAACGAAAGAAGAACAAGAAGCCGTAAAAGTACCCTCGCGCCATTTACAGTGTAACCCCGAATTTACAATTTCGTTACAGCATCTTAACCCGGAATAACTCTTTCGTTTGAGCTGACTAAATTTCCTCTCCCTCCTCAACCCCTTCCCTCACCCCCTCCCCACCGTCTTTTTTCATCCCCGTCCCGATTCACGTAGAACAAATACTCGTTGGAGCGATTATGAGGAACTTTCTCTTCGATTGAAAGGATAAAAGGAGCGGAAGAAGAGAAGGAGGGAGGAGGGGGGAAGCTGGATCTGCATCCGAACGAAAGAAGGAGACCGTCCAGGGGGTGCCAAGCGCAGACGTATCGAATAGACGAGACTGACAAATTGTCGGAAATTACGGTGGAACAGAGCCCCGGCCCTCCCCGCTCCCCTCTCTTTCTCTTTCACGGCATCGTTTTTTGCGACTTTTCCTTGTAATGGAAAATTTAAGCACCGTCGCCTTGTCAAGTGCACATGCTCGCCGTTCTCGCCTTTGCCCCTTTCTATTCCATGCTTACATTGTATTATCGTTATTAAGATTATTATATTTTTCGTGGTAGGGGAGTATTGATTCTAGGTTTTTGTTGAAACCATTGAATGGAAGTCCGTCATTTTATTTACTTTAAATTCAAAGAATTTGTGTCCAAGAATTCAAAAAATTGGGGGTGGTTGGTCTAAATCCAAAGCTGACACGTATCAGATGAAAAAAGGTTGCATCTAAAACACCAATTGAAAGAATGAAACAATTGCCTGCATATTTCATCAAGGCTAGTGTTTCGTATCACGATCGACCAGGTTTATAAGGCTCGGCAAAGAGCAACGTCCCCGATAAACATGGTCGAAAAAATATAGCCCTAATCCATTGTCTCGGTGTATCTAATAGAGTTAGCGAAGCGAGGATTACAGGAAAATACACCGGTGCCTGGCAATTGCGGTGTACCCGGCATGGTCGTTGCGTCGGAATACACCTATACCATGCCAACCCGTGGTTCTCGCTGGTCTGCGGGTTTTATCGGTGGATTAGCATTGCTTTACATTGCTCGCAACGAGTTTGCATAGGTTTTCAAATCGTCTATACCGAGCCAGCACCGCGGAGGGTTGAAACGCACACCGCAGGTGCGCTTAATTGTCAAGGAGCGAAATCGCGACGAGCAAAGTTGCGCCAGGTGCGCTGTTGTGGTGCTAATGTTTTCGACTCTAAGGTCTATTTTAATCTTTTAACAAATTTCAACCTCTAAAGCTATTCTCAGGATCTTAAAAATTGAGTTGAAGATTGTAAATGACTGCTTTATGTTATTCTCAACATAAGCGTTAACAAACCAGATAGTTGAAGATATCCTTGTTTATCCAAATGCTGCTACTGGTCAGAAAAAGTTGGTCAGGTCTTGGTAATTTCTGAGAGTCGATTATCGTCATTCACAGTCAATTACCTAAAATTTTTGATTCTATTTTATCGTCAACATAATTGAATAAACGATGTAACATAACTTAAGGTGAAAATCACACATCAATTTATGTCAGATTTCATTAATTAAAAAAACAGTATTTTACTCGTATGTTTTTAATTTTTGAAAATGAATGAATTTATTTTAGTACAAAGATAATCCACAATATTCAAAAGTTTAATGAAAATAAAGAGAGTTTGTAAATTTCGTGAGTTAAGAAAATATTCAAGAATTTCGTTAATCGTTATTTATTCTAAAAACCCAAGAAATTTGTATGATTTCAATAAACATTTAGTCGTTTTTTTTGATTGTAGTAAATTTTCAAGATTTTGAAGAGTTCCAAAAACTATAATATTATTATTTTTGTGAAAAGTTTTTAATCGTTGATTATTATCGTTGATTATTTTCTTCATTTTGATACTGTCCCTAATTTTGAAAAATTAAAAAAACCTTGTAGGTTCCAAAAAATGTTGAATAATTCTGTAGATTGTTGTAGGCTTTGAAAAATCCTTACAGTTACAGAAACTCTTAAATGAAATACTCTTAAAATGTTTTCGAAATCAAAATATTTTTTATCGCACAAATATCATCGATGATATTCAAAACTATTTTTTGACAGTCAAATTGTAGTATAGAAAGGAACGAGATTACTGTTAATACAAATTTCGTTGTTACTGTCAAAAATATTTTACTTATATACCTGATATGCTCCAAACTACTAACGGTCATTAATCAATCTGCGATTTTTTGTCGTTGAAAGCCCAAAAATTGAAAATTTTTTCTGAACTTTTTTATACATAGGTTTTAGACCTTATAACCAGATAAAAAAAATTATCAAGCATACTTGCGAAATAATAACCTTTCCACAATATTCTTGATTTTCACCCCACAGAAAGCATTGTGAAGTAAAATGAGGAAGTTGAATGGCTTTATTCAAAACGCGCAAAACGTGTTTCTTTTTCTTCTACAGCCCAGTCCAATTACTTCGTTTTCTCCATGTAAATAATTCCGGAAATCGACTTTCTAAAGCTTTGACGCTTTTCGAAATGAAATTTCGTGCCCGCCTCTAACATCTCCTTTGTAATAAGTCCAAGCCGTAACCAAGCAAGACATGAAAAAGAAAGAATTAAGACGCCTGCAAAGTCGGGCGCGAAAAAGTAACCGAATGGAAATTGGGGGGCAAAGGCGAACTTGCGAAAATTTCCTGGTCAAAAGTTCCAATTAAGAGTTGTCGAAAAAAAAAGTAATTCAGGAAGGCAAAAAGGGAGGAAAGGTAAAAAATGCAAAAAGTTGTCAGGAGGAAAAAAGAGGTAGAAACAGCGCAGTGGCGTAGGTAGAAAAATTTTTATGTAGGATTCATTGGGAAATGTAGGAGACTCGTAATGGAGAGGAAATTTTCCGGAAAACATAGAAATTAAAAGTGAAGTACTTTTTACAATCATTTCGATTTCACGATGCATTTATGGATACGAAATTTTTTTTATAAGAATTTTCCAAATTATCAACGATCTATGTAGGAAACATATGTTTTTCATTTTCAAAAATATTCATGGCATTACTTTTCCCTACCAAACTTCTCTGGCATCTTTCCCATAAGATCCAAAACAAATCATAAACAAAAAATTACAAATTTCGATTACACAAGCCATACGAATCGAACCTTGACAACCCAAACAGCGATAATCAGAATCCAGATCGACATCATTCTTAATCCAACAAAATTTCTGTCTTGACCTCACGCCACTGAGACAATGATAATAAGGATGATGAATGGCAGAAAACGCGGGAAAAGAAGCGAAGCAAAAAAATTCACCGTGGCGTGTAGGATGAGAGGGGGGGGGAGGGCGTTACAACTAGAATGCCCCGAAGTTTGCGTCAAGTCGAGTGGTAAAGGAGGGTAAAAACTAACTTCGCCCGAGCTCGTTGATCTTCTCACCCTCTCCCCCTTAACCTCTTATCAAAGAAAGTAACATAGTTCAGTACGCCTCTGATTTATTTGTGGTGAGGGGAGTCAGGGGGGGAGGAGGGAGGTTAAAAGCAAATAGGCGAGGTTGAAACAATAAAAATTGTACGAAATAAAGAGATTTGGCCACGTGGCAGTTTCATCCCCCATAATCCAATATTCAGGGAATCGAAGGAAAACGAATCCTTTGGATACGGGCGTGTTTTTTCTCATCAATTGGGGAAATCGAATGAAAAGCCTCCCCCCTACTTTCCCCTCCCCCTGCCCCTGATCCAGGTTGGTAACGCGATTTATCCCAGGAAATGCGACGAGATGGAAAAAAGAAATCCTCGATTAATTCGTCGCAAAGTCTGGGCGACTTGATCGGGGAAATTTCGGAGGAGGATTTGAGGAGGTAGAGTTTTATTTTATACGTTTTTTCCTGAGAGAGAGACGGAGAGGGATAATGGGGAGGGGGAGGGTTGTAATAGAATTTTGGTTGAATTTGGTTTTGAACGAGAGGTGTCATGGGATTGATGAAAATGAGAGAAAATCGGAGGAAATTTTTGTGAATTTTTCGCGAGATTTGTGGAATCAAAATTCAAAGATTATAGCAATTTTTGGATTTTGAAGTTATCATAAATTACCGAGAAAATAATATCTACAGAAACTCGTATTATTTAATGCTTTTTACGTTATTTAGATATTCATGTGATTTTGAGTATTAATAAAATGTATTGTAGTGTTTTAATATATTTATGTACATTTTTCTAGAATTTCATACTATGCAAATCGATGTACTGAGCAGTGTTCCTAAATATATAGATTTTTTAAAGTAAAATTGATCTTCAAAAATTTTTCCAATTCTGTCTGTTCTTAGTACATTTCGTATTTTTCGTATTCTTTTAATCTTCCTACAGTATAGAAAAGTGTTACTAAATTTATGAATTCCGCAAAATATATATAAATGTTGTAAAATATTTAGATTTGCGTAGAAACATTGACCAACTTAAAAACAATCATTGATTTCGTTCGTAAGCATTCGTTTGTATTAAAAAAAGTAAACACACATAAATTCAAGGTGAATGAAAATTCATTAACATTCGAATCAAAACAGGAACGATTTTATTTATTGTCGATTATATGAAGACATTTGATTTTCGTTGTATGAAAACCGTAGTTCACGTGTATTTTCCTTTTTGGTTATGCAATTTCACAAAGCGATAAATTTCGAACTAAAAATAGAAAACGTGATTTTAAAAGTGTATTAAATTTCATTGTTTTTCCATCGATCACGGAATCTCGCAGTGCCCTTGAATACGCGAGGAGTTTCACTCTACTGTTGAGATAGCTTTTATGGCCGGCGTCGCCTCGCATTTTCAAATTTTGAAAGTTGATTCCAAAATTGAAAAACTTCTTTAATATCATACTGTAAAGTATGGGAAATCATTCAAAATAATCAAAATAAATTCAAACGTAAAAAAAAGGTTCTTTGTCATGTTGAAGACATTTTTTATTAATTTTTTGATAAAATAATTTAAAAAAATTTTAAACATACATGTGAATATATTATATTTCACTTCGCAAATAATTTTATTAAAAATATTGTTACCTTTTTATATTGTAGGGGAGACTTGGGCAAAATGCGCAGTTTTTGATATAATTAAATTTTTGAGGCAACATAATGGTTGAGAGGATCTGCAAATGGCACTATATTGTAGCCCACATATATGGCTACAATTTAGCCTCAGGCAACTTTAGTTCTAATTGAACCTTATGCCTCATATATTTATGAAAAAAAAAAACGATTTTCTGCGCATTTTGCCCTACGCTGGGGTAAAATGCGCAACCTGTGGGGCAAAATGCGCAATTCCGAAAAATGGGGTTTTCACGAGGTTGATTGCTGAATAATTGTGGGAAACACCAAGTAAATGATTTCATAAACAATTTCAAAGGAAATTTTTTTATTCAGAACAAAATTTGATTCTAAAAATATTTATTTGTTTAGAATAAAAATTTTGTAAGTAGCGTACGAGCAGACATTCTCTCGCGGACAGCCTTGCGCGCTTCGAATAATTTTCCACCATCAATACGCTCTGTTTTGCGAACATGAACGCGAACCATGATGAAAAAAATGCTGGAAAACAAATAAAACAAAAAAAAAAACAAAAAAAATTAGAGAAAGTATGTTATTTCACAAATATTTAAAAAAAGGTCATCAAACTTCCGAATTTGATTTAAAAAAGAAATGTGTTGATTGTTGAGGTGGTGTGTTCAAAAGCGGCACAACACCTTTTTTTGTTCATCACCCTCATCACATTTTTCAAGAAAATGTTTGGGGGCTCCAGGGCAATGCCTCGGACAATACAAAACAAGCACTGCGCATTTTGCCCCATGGCTTCATTTCCGGATTATTAACGTGTGATTCGAAAACGAGTCAAAATTTCGCCAAACCGATCATGTTTTCGTTTTTTTCGTACCTGAATTACCATAAAAACTCACCTACCATCAATTCTGATGAAAAAATGACGAAAAAGTTGAAGTTTCGTTTCAGACTAATATTCAGAATACAGTGTCTAAAATAGATTTCGTTTTGTAACCAAAAAAGTAAACAAACAAATAAGACGCAATTACCGACGTTTGATACTCGTCACTAAAGCTGTATATGGAAAAAATTTCAAGTGTCCAGTGATTACCGTTTTGACGGTAATGCAAATTGAATATTTCGTAATTTGCGCATTTTGCCCCAGTTTCCCCTAAAATATATTTCAGAAATAATCAAAATAATTATGCATAGAAATTAAAATTTTCTACAAGAATGATCAATACTATGTTTGAAAGCATAAAAAACGTTAATTATTGAAATTCGAAAAAAAGTTTTAGAGGAGTTTTGGAAAAAATTTTATTTCATTACTCCATTATGAGATTCACTTGAATATATAACTGTCTGAGATAATTATTTACCAATTTCAAACTTTATATTCAGAGAAATTCTACAACTTTTATTTCAAAAATTCAGAAAATTCGCATGCTTTATAATTTTAAATCAACGAAATATATAATCATCAATTTATTTAATGTTCAAAAATACTATTTTGCATTGGTCATGTAGACTTTTTAATAGAGAAACATCCTGAAATCTTCGTAAAAGGGACAAAGATGTTTTTTGCCCAACTCACCGCACTTTCCTGTAAGAGATGGGAAACTATCATGCCTGTCCTTTTCTAACTAACGGACATGACCATTTGGGTGCGAGATAGATAAGTATGATATTTTTATCCCTACTTTCCAGACTCAACGATTTTTCGTTTTTGTTTTTCTACATTCGATGCCCTTCAGAAATTAGGCAGTTACAGGCAGTTGACGAGTGGCTCTCGAAGAACACGGTCGCGTGCTCATTTTCTTCACGAGCTTCCTCACTCGAATAAAAAGCGAACGGTGCAGTGTCCAGTATTTTCGGGCTTCTTCGCGAATAAAAGGCTAGATAATCGAAAGATGAAAAAAATGTTTCCTTCCCACGTCGCGTTTGGATAAAAAAAAAAACTTTCGTGTGAAATTTATGGAAAAAAGATTCGTCAAAAACTTAAAAAAAAACTCGAACATTGTGCAAAATATAACCAGAACTTTTGTGTTCTTTTTTTTTACATGTACGAGAAACTTTCTTTAGATTTTGGTGGATTTTAGTGAACAAAGGAAGCGAGTAATTTTGAAACTGATCTTTTGAGAATATTTTTCAATGTGAAATTTTAGTATTGGATAAAATTTTTCGATTCTACGAAATGTTTATGTCGAAAGAAAGTGTTTTATCAAATAAATTATTTATATTTATGTACGTTTTCGTATTTCGATCTTTTTTCTTTCGTGTTATTTTCAATAAATATTTATTCAAACATTGAATCGATTTCATGTGAAAATATATTCATATACGAATTTATCAATATAAAAAGTTTATTTCATCTTAATATCTTAATATCATTTTGATATTTATTAATAATCAAAAAAGTATGTATGATTTTTACACAAAATTTCTTTCAGTCTGCAAAGCAATGAACATTAATTTATATATCTTTTATATCAATTGTGCTTTGATTAAATTATTTATCAGAAAATTTTCGATGCCTCAATGATTAAATTGAAGTTAAAATTGATACATTACAAATAAAAAAAAACCAAGTACGTTCAAACTTTTATACGATAGCTTACAACATAATCGGAAAATAATATGGGAAATTTCAAACAGTTTTTTGAAGCAAAACAAAGAAACAATTTACTTTTCATTCCAGAATTATAACAAGTTTTTTTTTGTTTGCAGAAATTAGTTTGCTAAAATGTTTGCAAAAAATTCGTTTGCAAAAATGAGTGTTTCCAAAATTAAAGAGCAAATCATTGATAAATTTTAATATAATCGAATATGCAATTTCTGAATTTTTCTCGCCTCAAATTTTCAAAACGATCGTAAATAAAAATTCCAGTGATAGTTACAGTGATAGTGAAAACATCATGATGCTGTTCAACCAAAAATACATTTTCGACGACTTTTTTTCGCTAAACATCACCAAGGACAAAAGTGAAAGTTTGGATTCTAACGACGAAAAACCATCGTTGTTTAACTGGAATATGTTCTACAACAACGGGTATTGAAAATAATAACAATGCTATCTGCTTTTAATCATTAATATCATTTCGAATAATAGACCTCTGCCAAAAAAAAGTTACATACTCTTTGAATTAGAATTTGGATTTTTTTTCATTTCTATAGCGTATATTTGATGCGTATAATTGCATGGAGTGGCGTCACAAAAAATTACCACCCTTGAATCTTTTTTTAATATCTACATATTCAAAGTCAGTATAACTTTTTTTAGCTGACTTTCGGTATAGCAGAATTTTGAAAAATTTATAAAACTTACTTAAATGATATTTTTTTTTTTTAATGAAATTTCATATATATTTATTGATGATAGAAGTTTTATTCAACCCAATAATAAATTTGAGAAAACAAAAGTTTTTATTTGTAATTTGAAAAATGTTGCAGAAGTAGAAAGAAATGAGAAATCGGAATTGTACTCGATACAATTGTAAAATGTAAACTGAGCTGGTTCCTTTGTTCCCTTTTCAGAAACTTTGTTTTGAAACTCGGGAAAAATTCTATTTCTTTTCGGAAAAATCGAGTCCTTGAGAACAAAGGCAGATCTAGAGAGGTACGATCTTCGTTGCCCAACTGTTGCTTCAAAAGCATTGTACAGATAAATATCAAAGGCAGAAGTTTTCGAAAATCAAAAAGTGTTTTGAACAGTTCACTGATCATTAAAAAAGGAAAAAGTAAGCAAAACTTTTATGCCTTATAAAAGTTGACTTTTTTCCCCAAAAGCGATTTCTCAGTGAACTGACACAAATGGAACTCTGAAATTATTATTTTTATTCCTTAACAAATTTCGAAGAAATAATAGCAAAAAAACTATTATGAATCTCTCAAAGATTTTATTTATTTTAAAGTGTTCATTATTTTGACAGTTTAGAGCAAATTCACATTTTAAAACGAAACAGTATGGACGATTTTTAAAAGTGTTGGGAAAAGTACTGATTTGTAAAGGTAGACAATATTGACTGGTTTTTGAATTTTTACAGTTTTGTCACTTTCGACATAATTGAAAGTTTCCACAATTTCGAAATTATTTCAAACAACCGATAATTTACAAAACATTCCAATAAATATGATCTTCAAAATTTTTAAAATTATTTTAAACCACTGAATCACCATGACGTCGAAAATTATACAACGTCTACCAAAAAAAATTTATTTACTGATTAGTCCTTCGACTTTGACGAACTTTCATTATGAAGCCTCCTCCAAAACTCTCCTGAATTTCTGTATTCGATACCACGCTTTTAAATTAGGCCAATCTTATCATCTTGTTTTCACTGGTTTCCCACCAACAGGAAAAGGAAGTGGGAAAACTATAGTTGCAGAGGAAATGCTGGGGGGATAGGTCCAGGAGTCGTATCTACATTCCACTCGATGAGCACGTTGGCTCCAAACTGTCCGAGCTTTTCTGGATTTTTCCTACGCTCCACATCCGACGTTCTGTAACGCAACTTCCGCCTCGCCTCCTCCTTCCACCTCCCCCCCCCCTGTAGAAAACACACCACGATCGTAAAGTTACGAAAAAGTTAAAAAACTAGCCATTTATGAGATTTCAATTATGGGCTTGAGTACATTTGTCCACCGTGTTTCTGATCGTGACGTTATTTTGCTGTTTTACTTTTGTTTCCTACTTTTTTTCTTTTCTGTGATTCGGAACGGAAAAATTCAGCAAATTAAAGAAGGCTTTTGCGTATTGATTGTTTTTGTTATGTGGTAAAATTGATAAACGTTTCATTATAAAGATCTAAGATGCGATTTTATAGATATTGGGAATAAACTCCTAGGTCATGAATTCTGAGATTATTAATTTACTTATTCAGTATTATATTAAAAAAAAAATTATTTTTGAATTACTATAGATAATGCGTGCCTGGATTTGATGATGAATGCCTTAAACTTATATAATATTATTAAAAATACCTTTGAAGCAGAAAAAATTGTAACAATAAACCAGGATATCAGTACTTGTTAATTAAAAAATGAAATATTCTGAATTTTACATCTCATGATATTTCATGGTGTTTTTTTAACCAAAATAACCTGCAAAATGAAAGTTAAATAAAGATGCAAAAAATAAAAAAATAAAAAAAATCTAAGTTCCGAATTCATATATCTACTGAAAAATAGCAGTTTCGAAAAATGAAGATCTGTAAGATTGAAATTTTTATTAGTACTTCTTTAAAATCCACATTTTTTGATAAATAATAATTTACAAATTTTATTGTTCATGTTAACACGAATATGCATTTATCATTTTTTTATTTTTTTAAGGTAAGTTCTCAAAATTGGATGTAAAAAAAAACATCTGATATTACATTATGTTTTTCTTATAATTTTTCATTTACTCGAGTAAAAACTTGCACATTTTGGAGGAACCATACAATTTGTAAAAGCTACTATTTAATAGCAAATTACATGAAATAGTATTATTTATGAACATTCAAATTCTAAAGTTTCAATTTCAGGAATCTTCATAGAAAAAAATTTAGATATAATGATATCCTACAAATTAAATACCTACTCAATAATACAAAAATTTGGTTGAATCCAAAATCTCGTTAAAAAAAACGATTTTTTTAACAATCATATATAACTCCCCTAAATGCAGTAAATTGCATCAATTGTTAAAAATTCACCATTTAAATACAACGCGAATAAATTTTCGAGTGAAGAAGTTTATTATCCAAAACATTTTAATCACAAAACTTTTTTATTTATAAATTTTTAACTTTCATCAATGAAAGTTGATGAAAGTATCCTAGTATAATATCCTATTAGTACCCTAGTAGTATCCTATTGAAAATTTTCTATTTTTTTATTTATCAATTCTTTTCAACACTTTTCCTTTGTATCAGAGTAAATAAAAATCTTCATAAAAAATAGTCAAATCATAACACTTAAATATGAAAAGGGTAGAGAATTTTTTTATTTTTAACGCAAATCATTAGAATACAATCAATTTGGTTTTTCGATGCGAAACATCTACCATTCTTAACATTTCCATTCCAAAATTTCTAAATTACAAATATTCATTTGGTATTAATTTAAAAAAACATTTCTATTTTTAGCTAGTTTTTATTTGCATTTCTTCATCAATTTACTATCAAAAATTGTCATTAGAAATCAATCATAATTATGTTAAATTCAAAGTAATTAGTTTTCAACTAGTCGATAGCAATAAGTTTTACCTGTTTTTTTTTTCTTTTTATTGAAGCCCAATTTACATTTTCTCCAAACAAACCTACATTTTCGTAATTATTAACCTTTAAAATCGTTTAATCATGATTCCAAATTTATCAAACTATTTTCACATTCTGGTGATAAATTTTTGAATCAAAAAAATCCTGACTTCACAATTCATTAAATTATTTAAATATGCAATGAATATTTCTGTGGTGTCCCGGCATAACCGAATAAGTCCACTTTGCCATAAGGTTCATTTCACATAATATTCTTAATAAATTTTGAGCCTTTTAGCAAAGTGGACTTATTCGGTTATGCCGGGGCACCAAAGATTTGTAAATATAATAATAATCGAAAAATCGATAAACTTTAAAACTTCAATTTCAACTTCTCTACACTTTCATTTTCAGTAGTCTCATTGCTGCGTTTCAAATTCACTGTAAAATTCCAAACGCTAATTCTATCAAGATAGATGAATGTCCAAAGAACTGGCTTTTTAAAAACTTTTCCGATGAATTTTCCAAGTACTTCGTTGCGATGAACGCTAGTGATTCGCGGCACCGTAATTGATGGCCGTTTTCACAAAGCGACTCTCTTTTACGACACGAGGAAAGTTCGATATAAGGTGATAATCGGAATCCAGAGAGCGGCCAACTTGAATGGCGCGCCGTGCAATTTCCACGCGCGGACAATATAGCACGCTAACGAGCCCTACGCTATCCGAAGATACTTACGTACCTTGATTTTCCCGAGGGGTAACAAACGCGTCGACGTAACTCGTTATTCTCGAATTCAGCACTTCGTTGCTTTCGGAATTTTCTTGGCTTTTTCCATAAAACATGCAATAAATATTTTTATAAACTAGCCAATTACTTGAGAAAGTTTTTCCTAGTATAAGTAAGAACGTTGGCGGCTGTTTTTGAACACTAATAAGGAGTAAGATTTTTTGCCCGACTTTGTTTAAAAAAATCGAAAAAAGTTTGGATAATTAATTGGATAACTTTATACAATTTTTGGGTAGTAAATAGCACTAAGTAGAATTCTAAGCTTCAAAAGAAAAAAAATCACTAAAAATGATAGTCAAAAGTATGCATATTCTTTCAAAATCACTTATTTAAAATTTTTTATATTAGTAGAACATTGAACTAATTTATGCTTATTTTTCTCCAAAAATCTGGAAAACGATGAAAGTATAGAAAAAGTAACGAAAGTTGATCTGACATTCAAAAGTGAAATTTACATAAAACATAATTTTTTGTAAAAAATTTGCTTTCTCTCTAAAATAAAATCACATGTTAATCATGAGGTTAACAGGTTAAAATAAAACATTAAAACTTGAACTCAAAAAACTTAATAACCTATATTATAGAACTATCAACAAAACTTCAATTTCCTTTTTAAACAATATTGTTGAATCATCTAAAACATCACTAACCTTTCATTTTTCATGTTAAAGCTTGTATTGAACAATCCAATTATCAATAATAATTGAATCCGTAACTAAATTTTTCGGTGTGTGAAATGGTTTTCAAATACGATTCATTTACGTGAGTTATTGATTTCATAAACCAATTTACTTTATCGATAAAAACTGAAAGATGTAATAAACGTTTTATTTGATCCAATGTTTATTTTACAGTAAAAAGAAAAGTAATATTCATCGTTGAATTCTCAAATAATTTAAATGGTGAAAGCGAATAAAAATTATCAATCGAATATCAAATAAATTCAATGTAAAGCATAAATTTCTCGACACGAAATTCAGATAGAAATTTTCAAAAATCTTCTCTCGAGGTATTACCTTCATAAATAAATATAGCTGCAAAGAAAATTAGTTTCAGCCGATTTCAGATCATTTATATACATATAGTATGAGGAAAATATTAAAATATTATCAACTCAATTATTACATAATATCAACAGATTTCGATAAAAAATTATCCTAACGAATTAGGTTTATAATCCGATGCATCAAGTGTCAAATTGGTTGCATTTTGATTTTTCTTTCCCAAAAACAATACCCTAAACATAATTCTAAATATTTTATTGAATAAGTTATTATGTATAGTTGAAAATGTGAAAAAACCGCTTCTACTTATAAGTCCACAAATAAATCTTGATAATTTTTTTTTTAATTGAAAAATAGAACTGTGATCAAGTTGTAATATCGTACGTGTATTAAGAACGCCACTATACCTTACAATAAAATTTTTTTTATTATAATCTCAAGGTAAATACCAATTATTAAGGTACTACCTTAAAATCCCGCAAACCGCTATTTCAGTGTCATTATTAACCGAACATCGACTGCCTTATAAAACGCAGGTATGGAAACGCTGAAACCTCCTTTAAGTGCACATTCGCGGAAAGTCAAGAGTCGTTTTCGAGTTTCGTGCTCGCGAAATCCCGTGCTCGCGCCGTTGAGCTTTTCGAGCATTTGCGAGCGGCTTCGTTATCAGTTCGGTTATCTCCTGTTTAACACCATTGTGTTCTAGGAAAGGGCGATAACGAATCGTGATAGGGGAGGAAGGGGGGGAGAGGGGGCAGCGCGGGACAATGCCGCGCCACCAGACACCGTGAAGATCCAGTAATTGAATTATACTCTGATAACAGTTTATCGCGCTCGGTCTCCTTCCCTTCACACCCCTCTAAACCCGCCCTTTTTTCATTCCTCCAAGTCGAGTTTTCCGCGAAAATATTTCCATCGTCTTTCTGTTTCGTTCATAATTTCGTTCCGGTATTTTCCGGCGAATCGATTGCCTCGTCGAGTCTAGATAATATTATTTCGGTTTTTTTTTTAAAGCAGTGGTTTAGGGAGATGGGTAATGAAAAATTATTTTTTCCGTGTTATTTGGAATTTTAGATAGTTGAGGATTTTTGACTTTATTTTATGTGAAACTTGACTGAATATAACGATAAGAGTTTTTGTAATATATCGTTTGTTAGAATAATTATTTTAATTTGGAGGAAGCAGAAAACAAGTTTCAAACTTGTCGAAACATTATTTTGTGTTAGATTTTTAAATTTAAGTGAGAAAAATTGATAAAAACCTAAAGAAATAAAAAACGTTGATCATACGAAAGTTTTCAATATTAATTCTGAATAAAAATTGTAAGATTTTTCAATAGCTCCTAAAAACTATGAAACATTGTGCCTTTTACAGTCATTTCTGAGCATTATCAAGAAATTGAAAAAAGGATAAAAAAACATATTAAAAAAGTTATACTTCGAATAGAATTAAGTTATGACTTGTGGGATATACGACAGATTCGTGATTATTCTCTTACGAATTATCACTTGCTGATTTTTTTAATTTCTGAAAAAAAAAATGATTATTTACGGTTTCAGGTGGCATATAACATGTTTCAAACTTCGTTGCCGACCATTTTCCTGAATCCCTTTTCCCGAACAGCCCTTTTCCCGAACGATCATTTTCCCGAAAACCGTTTTCTGAACGGCCATTTTTCCGAAAAACTATTTTCCTGAACGGTCTTTTTCCTGAATCCGTTTTCCCGAAGGGTTTTTAATTTTCCTGTACGGGAAATTTTCCTATCAGCCTAATGTCTAGAAATGCCATAGTTACGCATTTACGATTTGTAAATTTCAAAATTGTAATAAGAATTTTCAATTAATAAATAAAATTTCGAAATTATATTTTCGAATCAAGTAAAAAAAAATGTTTGATGAAAATTTTTTAATTTTGAAATGAAGTAAAATTTACAATTTTTAAATTTTAAACTTTTACCATGACTGTTTTTATTGAAGACTCTTCTCATTGAATTTATAAATCCATACAATTGAAATAAAAGTGAAATTCCAACCGAAATTAGGAAATTAATACTTTCGGGAAATTGTCGTTCAGGAAAAAATACTTTCGGGAAAATGGCCATTCGGGAAATAATACACTCGGTATAATGACATTCCGGGAAAATAGTCATTAGGGAAAATGACCGTTCGGGAACTTAGATTCAGGAAAATGACCGGGAATCTTCAAACTTGTAAATTGTTCGGAAAATAAACAATTATATGTTCACAAATTTTTTAACTACAAAAAACAACTATAACAAATGATTAAGTAATCGAAAAAAAAAAAACATTATATGCTGTAATTTTCAACGCAAATTATTAAGTTTTTTGACAGTATTGAAACAGTGAAAAACGTTTCATTTGACAATTATTCTTACGAATCATAAAATAATCAAATGAAAGTATCAAAAACAACTTTTTAATAGTTTATACATGTTCATAAATTTAAGTTATAGCTGATATCGAAATTTTCATAGATTTTTCATACTGTATATTGAAGTTATACTCTCAAAGTTATTTTATTTATTGTAAGTCATTGATTCAGTAAATTGTGAGATAGCGACAAACATTTACTAAAACTCTTAAACCTTCCAAAAAAAATGTTCCGCATATGGAAGTCTTCAGCTATAATTTTTGACAAAAATTTGAAACTGTTTTGGCAGTTATCAAAAAATGATATAGTTAAGAATATAATCATGATAGGTAAAATTCTATTTCATAATAATTGTGCAAAAAAGATTTTTTTGAGGCAAAAAAAAATTTGTTCAAAAATGAAGTTCAAGAAAAGTTTCTATAAGTAAAAATCCACAATTTTCCCTCCCACACTCAGTCATCTCCACAAAAACGTGAAAAAAGCCCCTCCCCTTCACAACCACCTTTATTTACCAAGTTGTCGTTATATCTCTGACACATGATCGATCGCCATTCTCACAAAGTAAACGCGCCATCGTAAAGTAAATTCGCGAATGATCGCTCCACTCCGCAGTTACTCAATTAACGTTTATTTCGTTTTTACGTCCGCGGGCTCGTATAAATCTTTATTAATCCGAAGGATAAACGACGTCTGTCCAAATAAGCGCAAGACGCCGTTCGGTTCAATTGACACACGTAATAGAATCTGGAAGGCTTACGGGGATTCCCCCGGAACGGGCGTATCGATTTCATTACCGGCAAATTAAAGACGGCTCGGCCAATGGTAAAACGCGCCTCTCGCCCTCGCTATTTTTCCCATCGCTATTTCCTACGATATTCGCTAAGGGTCGTTTCGTCGTCATTAAACGAGGGGCGGCGGGGAGGGGGATAAGGTAAGGGGTGTATTAGGATTTTTGCTTCGAAGACACGTTGACGTGGATTGAATGATCACTTTCAATGAACTCGTTAGCGCGTCTCGTTATCTTGACGATGAGGGAATCGACATGAAAAATTTGTTTGTTTGCAGCTCTTGTTGGGTCAGGATTTCGTTATTGGATGGTTTAGGAGGGGTTTTAATGCTGAATGCGAATTTCGACTCGAATAATCATTTTTGTACTTCTTGGTTTTTTGTTTTTTTTTATTATTATTATTTGTGGTGCTTCAATGAAATCGAAAACCGACGGAAATTTCACTTCTATTCCTTCGGAACTCGGTGAGTAATTTCTTCATCGAAGACTCCCCCAAACGGGATTATACCTGCAGTAATATAACACGTTATTTCCTATTCCCCCTTCATTTTCAACCTCAAGAAACCAGGCTCTGCCGTCATTATTACATATCGAGAAATGCCATCCCTCGCAGTCTTCCGCCCCCGTAATATCCATCACGAATTTCGATCCTGCGAATTTTCTTGCCCCTTTCTATGCCAGTATTTTCGTATACGCGTGGAATTTTCATGAACGAAACTCAGTTGTTTATTATGAAAAGTTGAGATATAGAAAATAAAAAAGATATTTGTTGTAATTAATAGGTTAGTAACTGTTTTAATATGAAGAAGAACTATATCGAATTCATTTATGAATTTCGGATGCATGTAATTTCCTCTCACTGAAAATTCTACCTTTTAACCAGTGCTCAGAAATTTTTTTCTGATACTTTAGATCGTCGAAATTTCCGGCGAATCGATTGTCGGCGAAATGAAGCTTGCAAACGATCCGTTTTGAAGATTTCACTAATTGTGTCGCGGCACCGGAACAAGTCGAGCGAACGAATCGGGAAATCGTAGGTCTGGAAATTTCCCTCCTTTTCTCGTGTTCGGCCTAACTGTCGACAGCGGAACTAATTGCGAACGTTAGGATAAAAAGAAGGCACGAGTAACAATCGCGATATCTAGAGATGTAAAAGAAAAGAAAAAATTTTTTTGATCAAAGCGAGGAAGGATTATCTCTTAAATGAAACCGATAATTCGTCAATTTTGGTTTACTTTGCATAATTTTGAGTCAGGTCGTGAAAAAAAAAAAATTCCCAAGAGAGAACTTTTTGACTTTATAGTGTTATTGAGAAGAAAATTTTTCATTTTATTTTCTTTTAGGCATGTTTTTTTAATTCCTTAATATATAATATTTAAATATTATTGTAAATTCCATGAATGTCTATTACTTCACAGATTCGTGTCATCTCAAGTACATTTTCAGAACCTAAAAACTTAATCGAATAAACAATTTTGTTTTCGGTAACTAAATTGATTTTATTCTTGTTTCCCAACACACGAAATCCCTTGCCTTCAAAACCCTCTTTTTCGTCGGGGTGAAAAACGTGATTTCTCGCCCCGAGGCGAATAAAATAATGTATGCCAAAGCCGAGTGCGACAGGCGTTGAAACTCGAACGTCTGTATCGTAACGCTTGGTCGGTTAAAGCTTCGATAATCACGGGGGCGCGATACGCCTTGCGGCGTTCATTTACTGATTTGCTATTGGGGTGGAATTTGTGCCAAGTCGGCATTCAGTCGAGTCCGGCGGCCCTTGAATTTCGCCCCGGCGACCTTTTCTTCGTCTCGAATCTTCTTTTCATTAATTAGGCTGATTCATTCGATCAACTGCCACGTTTAGTCCGAAAGATCGCGAATCAGGGACAATGCCCAATCGCCGGAGTTCGTACTTATTCAAGAACAGAGTTCGGAATCTTTCGCCCACGAAGTTTGTCACTCGTTTCGAGTTTCGTTTTCCTATAGGTTTTCCAAGTAATATGGAAATTTGGGGAGGAAATGCATTAGTGAGAAACGAGGCGGGGGGGGGGGGGAGTTGGTTGTGCAATTTGACTTTTTGAGTTAATTTGGAGTTAGTTGTAAAAAGTTTGTTTTGTATTGCTTTACATTGTATTGCATTTTTTTTCTTGTATTTCTTTTACAGATCATTTTAAAAAATTTATGCCATTTTTCTTTAAAATGTAATGAAAGTTATGAATTTATTTTTATACGAAACATATATTTAAAAAAACATATTGCGTGCAAAAACTTCAATCTTATTTACAATTATATGAGAAATGGTAGTAAGTTTATTTTTTTATGATTATTATTAATAATAAGCATTCTAGATTATGTTATAATTATAGCATCAATCGTTAATAATTATGAAATATTCGTAAAAAAAATTATTATCATGCATAGCGGAGCGCGTAGGGACACTCAGTATATCCATATCAATCTATAAATGGAGTAGAATTTTTAATAATATTATCTAAACAAAAAAATAGTGATATATGGAAAAAATATTATTTTGTTTTGTATACATAATACATAATATTGTCGTTTTATATTTCATTGTTATATTTTTAATATATCCGTATGTTTATCATAACTCGTTATAAACATATATAAATATGTATATACATATACCTATCATAAATTTATTGTATCATATGTACATGTCATTGATTAATTTTTTATATTATTAGATTATAATATTATTTCTTATAATAATTTATTATTATATACAACTTCATAGTGAAACGAGTAGACAATATTTATGAACAAATTATAAATATTATAAAAAAATATAAACAGTGATGTTTATTATTTTCTTTTTTAATTATTTGAAGAATTGAGAATTTGTAAAAAATTCCTGAAAAAATAATAATTACTCGTAGTGGAGCTGGCAAAAACAGCCAGTATATCTATAGATATTTTTGAAACGAGAATAATTTATTATAAATTATAAATATTATAAATTATATACAAATTATTATTATTATATTATAAAACTATTATTAAATTATTATCATTATGATAATATTCAAACGAAAAAAAAATTTACCATTAAATGAATGTCTTTTTTTTCGTACATAATTTACCATATTGTTATTTTTAATCATTTTATAATGTTAATAGATATTTTTTTTTGTATATTATTATTGAAAAATATATAATATATATTTAAGTTGCCATATTTATGTACATATCATGGATTAGTATTATTCATTATAATATTATTATATTATTCCTGACAACGATTAAATATTACATAAAAGTTGATAATAAAATAAGTAGAATATAAGATCTTGTACATTTCATATTATAAAAATAATAAATTAAATAATATTGAATGAATAATTTTTTCAAATTATTTTTAATAACTTACAAATTAAAGAAAAATAGTTATTAAATAATAATAACTCGTAGTGGAGCGTTCGAAAACAGATACTTTATCTATAAATTTTTTGGAACGGGAATAATTTATAATAATAAAATTTAAAAAAAACCTGAAATAATTTTTTGTTGTATACTTAGTATACAATATTATTATTTTCTGACATTAGTATATCATAATATTCATTTTTTTGTGTTTATATTATTATTTTAATACATATATTATATATTTATGTTGCTATGTATACATATAATTAATTAGTATTATTTATTATTATATCATCAAATTATTCCTATTAACGTTTTATTAATATATATAATTCAAATGAAAAATGAGTAGAATATTGAATAATGAATATTTTAGAAAATGTAAAATAATATTTCATATACAATGTTTTTTTTATAATTTGAATAACTCGTAATGAAAAAATTCATTATAAAATAATAATTACGTGTAGTGAAGCGGGTGGAACAGCTAATATCATGTATATGGATATTTTTCAAACAAGAATAATTTTCAATAATAATATACAGACGAAAAAAAATGAAACATAAAAAGAATTTTTTTTCTCGTGTACGTATTATACAATATTATTATTTTCTAACGTCATTATGTCATTATATTTTTCATTTGACGGATTTTATATTTAATTTAATTAAATAATATATTGTGTAAAATACTCAATATGGAATATTGAATATTATCAAAATATAATATATATTATAATATTCAATATATAATATTTTATAATAATTTGATTTACTTATATTAAAGAAAAATTGCCATAAAATAATAATTACGCGCAGTGGACCGCGCGTAGACAGATAGTATATATGTATCCCAAGGTCATAAAGGGGCGAGTGAGGGGAGCGCAGGTACCCGCCCCCTTCAACCCCCATTATCCACAACACCGGGACTTGGCCAATGTCATTGTTTAGAAACCTCCGATGGCAAATTAAACCTATTGCCATGATAATCCCTAATGATGCTGCAAAAACGCATGGAAGAAATAAATAAAACATGCATTACTCACTTTGTGGTGTTCTCGTCTAAAAAAAATCTACGGGCTCGGTGTCGAAATTCGACAAGTTGCTTGGTAATCCAGAATTATCTCTGCACTTTACAAATCCACGATTTGAGTAAGATCTCGCTATAGAATTTTCGGTCCTCAAAAAGATAACAAAATAACTGAAAAGTACGAATTCGCGACAACGAGACTGGCGAAATTCGGCGTGAAAACTCGCCAAACTCTCACACACACACACACACACACACACACACACACACACACACACACATGCGAAGATAATCATCGTCACGCAGCAAGGATGCCACGATAATTAAGTCGAACGTTGATTTTTTTATGAAAACACGTGTAAAAAAAAGGGGATATCTCGAGAGCGATCGGCGAACTTCGGGATTTCCACTTATTAAGAAAACATGTACATCGCGAAAAAAAAACTTGATAACATACAATGAAAAAAAAAAAAATGCTTTTTAAATGAAAGGTTTTTTTATTTACCCCTTAACGAAGAAGCCCGAAGTACGCCGATTCTTCCCGAACAGTTCTTCGTCGGCGTTGCCTGATTGGTAGTTCGAAATTCGCGACAAAGAAAAGCACCTGTTTTATTGTACCCTTGGAACGAAACGATTCATTGTTCTTTGTTCTAACGGTTCTAACCATATATGGTTCTAACACTGCATTTTTTTTATCCCTCGTTTTCTCTAGGAATCGACACTCCTGGAAACTCCATGTTTACGTGAATGGGAATCAATTCCGTGATAAATTTCGCCAGTTCAGTGTTCGCGAATATGTGTTTTTCAGTAGTTTTTATTATATCGAAACTCGAAAATATAATGCGTGATTCTTGGCGAAATCGCAAGTGATAATTTTTTTGAAATTGTCAACTGCACATTGCGCTGGAATGGGTGCAATTACCGGCAAGCCCGTGATTTTTTTTTTTGGACGTGGCATCAGGAAAAGGTATCGCATGTTTGTTTTGATTTTCAGTATTCTTTTCAGCAGCGCGGCGTGGGGGAATGGTGGAAAAGGGGGGAAGGGTAGAAGGGGTTAGAGGGGAATCAAGGGAGTAGGTTTCGGGGCTTCGGGCCTGGAGGTTGATATAAAGAACAACATTGTGCAAGTCCCAGTGGCGCAGATAGTAGGGGATCGTGGGACAGAAAAATAACGGCACGAAACATCTCGGGTCGCAATTTTTATTTAATTTATTAAATTATGTTTTTCGATAACTTTTTTTGGATCAAATTATACTTATTTCAATAAAATTTATATATTATATAAAAACTATTGTAACATTGATTTATTATATATATTTACATATAGTACATAAATTATATAAAAATAATTATTTCAATAATAATTCATAACCAATTGAGTTAAAATATAATGATGAATTTTCAAATTAAATTTGATTTTAATATAAAAAGTTGTATTTATTCATTGACATTTTCTTTTATCTAATTAAATTATTATTTTGAATTTATTATCAAATTGTTCGATTCGAATTATGTTAATTTACTATCAAAAACAATCAAATATTCTGTTTGTAGTAGTTTATTCATCATTATCTACAAGTTTGCTTTGAAAATTTTTTATTCGTACTAACAATAAAAGACATCACAAAAATTTTTTATACTTAATTTCAAAGTAAATCAATTTTGCATATTATGATTTTTAAATATTTTTCGAAAATCTACAGTTTTTTTTAAACATGGAGTTAATAACGATATTCACCATTTTTTATCTATTTCATTAAAAAAGTCTTTTTTATAATAGATGTCTAATAATTATTAATCTTCCATGATTCTTGACAAATTTTTTTCATCTTAAACTTGTGTTTCTTTGTTTTTTCTTTTTTTTTTCACTGGACAATTTTTTTATTTTCAATCTTTGAATTGTTAATACTTTCCAAAAAATTATATTTATGATTTTCAAAATTCTATATACTTTTCAAAATATCTGAAATTACAAACGTAATTTGAACTATTCGAAAGTTTTAACATTTTACAGAAATTCACCAAACTCTCTTTACTTGTAAAATGGAATAGTATATTATTTTTGAATCATTATTTCAAAATATTCAACTGCCTCTAGTGTAGCACACGGAGATGACTAGTCATAAATTAATTTTTTATTTATAATCACAGTAATGAATTTTTCAAATTATTTTATATATAATATATTTTTTTATTTTGTTTCATGATCATTTTACGTATTACTTCATTTTCATTTTCATCTTTAAGTTTTTGAAAAAGCTAATTTATTTTATAGAATTTGGAACAAAACAAAAAACAGTTTAATAGTCAACAGTCAAACATGAAAACTGATATAAATAAGTAAAATAAAAATTCCTGAAGAACTAACATTAATGTTTTCGATGTTATAGGTATATTTTGTTGAAATCAACATAATTACATTATTATTCAATTAAATTCTTGCATATGTAAATAAAAATTCAATTTGTTCAATAATGTCAATTAGACTATCTTTTTTTATTTGAAACTCAAATTATTTATTAAAATAAAATAAATTTCTTATATATAAATTTCGAAAGATTATTATATCATTATATAAATAATTTTATGATGTTATCATAATATATTTATATATGACTATATTATATATAAGATAGAAAATTTTTTGATAATTTTATTCATTCAACAGAAGCAAAACAATTTAATTGAAGTTTAAAAACATACCGAAAAAAAGGATTAGCTGTATGACCAGAAAAATGTATTGTTTCAACAAAATTTGACAAGACCAATTTTTTTACAGAAGTAGCATTCTTTTACCTCAACTAATATTTTTTGCTACTAGAGCACAAATACTGTGCAATGGAATTTTGTGCATAATGCTTATGCTCTAGCAACAAATAATATTTATTGGGCAGCAAAAAATAAGCTACTTCTGCCAAAAATTCATTTGACCAAGTTGTGTTGAACCATCACATATTTTTTATGATACAGCAATTTTTTTCTGTACATGTAAAATATTGATATCCTTTCTTACTTACCTCGACTTTTCTTATAAAATTTTTTATATTGAAGGGCAAAAACATGTCAAATTAATTACTTATTCGAAAATCCAAAAGAAAAAAAAAGGTTTGAAATTCAGACCTAACTAGCCATTTGGTCCATCATTGCTCGAGCTTTTTTATTCGCTTGGTTGACTGGCGAAGTCGAAAATTTGAGGGAAAGAAGAAGGGCCGGCCAGCTCGTCATATATGCTGTTGGTCTTATACTTGCGAGGCTCGCACGGCGTCGCGCACGTGCGGCTTTCGATAGGGGGACGCATATAGACTTTCATTAGCCACAGGAAATTAAGCGAGGACCGCAGCGAGTCCAGAAGCTGACAAATTGGACGGAGTGTCTCCGTGAGAATAATCGACTAGGGAAAAAAAAAAAATCCTCAACTAACCCCATTACAAGTTCGCAAACTTTCGGAGTCGATGATGAAATTTATCGTATTGCACAAAAAAAAAGGATTTGCTGTTTCAGCAAGAAGATGTGCAGTTTCAACACAAATTTTATTCTTCAGCAGCAGTTTGTTTTTTCATTTTCCTAACAAATATTTTTTCGTTTGAGAGAGTTCAATCATTGTGCTTAATTAGAAAGATCCCATTGTTATCGTTTATCAATTTCGATAATTATTTTTTTAATTTCAATTGATCGAGTGTCTTCAGACTATCGGAAAGTAAAAATATTCAATTATTTTTTTTATCTGTGACTCTCTCCTCTTTCCTCAAAAAAATTTTATCATGAAAAAAACCTGTATAAAACATCATTTTACCACTCACCTATTTCTTAACCCTGAAAATCCCGGTACAAATTTTCCCACCGCGAAAACTCGTTATTTCACGTGTCTCTTAAATCCTTCTTCGAGGGTATTACACGACACGTTTCTTTGTGTAATCGATGGCGTCGTGTTAATGAGGCGAAAGCGTGTAATCGCATATTCATCATTTTTAATTTGTCGCGATTAATCTCTCATTTCGTGGGAGACGTCCCGTGAGCCCCGGAGGAAATATTTCATTCAACATTTTAACGAAATATATACGCTCGCATTCATCTCTTTTTTTCGCCCCGCTCGTCGACTTGCGTGCTTAACTGCCCGCCCCGTCGTTTGCGAAGCACGGTTCCGTTCTCGGGAGTGGAAAATGACGATGGAAAGCTTTGTGGATTTGCATAATTGTTTTCAGTTAACTTTCGTAGACCCTCCGCTAATTAAGAAAAATACGTTTCACGCTCAACGGGATCGTATGCGTATGACGTTGATTTCACACCTTGTATTTTTGTGATTTTTTTTCGTGAAGTTTTCATGAATCGCAGCGAATAGTAAAGATGCTCGATATCAAATTGTTTAAGATTTACTCGTATTTTCATATTCATATTTCATGTTTTCCTTTATGCGCATGCACGTATGCTTCGTGCGCTCGACCTCAGACTGGACTCGCCAAAATGTGTGCAACAAGCGAAGCGATTAGGCAACAGAAGCGTCTCTGTTCGTCTTTTTTCAAATACATTGTTCAAACTCAAAATACAGTTTTCAATTCCATTTGTATGCATCACTCGTGCAATGAGTGATGCTTTTCGTATTACGTGC
Source organism: Platygaster orseoliae (assembly GCA_030522825.1). NCBI lineage: Eukaryota > Metazoa > Arthropoda > Insecta > Hymenoptera > Platygastridae > Platygaster > Platygaster orseoliae. The sequence goes on along the minus strand of JAPYZL010009424.1, from coordinate 24,693 downwards.
TCTGAAATAAAGTTGTAAAGTTTGGAATCAGTGGCTTTCATTTTGGATTCACCTCGGCTCAGTTTCCCATTTTTCGAGATTATCACAATCTCTGTCACAAATAAGTAATTCGAATCATTGAAGATTTTGTTAGAAATATCGAAACATTGTTGCCAAAATCATCACAAGTACATGTTAATTGTATAACAAATAACAAATATAATAATTGATAAAGTCAGTGGAAACAATAATTCGATGATTTATCGACATCTATTTTTAAATTATCATAAAAATGACTATTACAAATTTTTTCTGAGCAACCATCCAAGAAATCATCGCCCATTTTCTAACAATTTACGCACCAGACGACAAAATTCATGAGTACGAACGATTTAATTCTACTTTTATTTTACATTTCATGAAAAGCCCTCCATTTTTTCAATAGAGATTTCCCGGACAAAGCAAACAAGAAACCTCTCGAAAAATGTCGTTCTGGCAATGTAAATAACGATATGGAAAATTCGATTTCCATTGTATCTCGAGCGCTCTACAATCACTAGAATGTAGCAAAATATCCATTGAATAAATAAACGTTTCACAGCATCCACGTAACAAATAAAAACTTCTGAAATAAAAACGACGAGATATAATAAAAGCCACAATGCCTTTTTTTCAAAAATATGAAAGAATAATCAAGAAACTCTTGACCACATTACAAACTACTGTATATTCATACTGCATAAATCATTATGAACATGTAAAAAAAATGTTTGTAATTAATAATACCCAGTGAATATCTGATAAACGATGAATCGTGATTGTAAAAAAAGCACTTGGATCGAAAGAACGACTTTTCTCGAGTTTCCCCTGCTTTTATGGGCTCAGAAAAAGACGCGAAAGGTCATCAGACTACGTGCAATGGAAATTCCAAGCCCGCGTCTCCTATACAAATATCGCAGTGGCGAGAGTGCGAATGACTTTTTCAGAGTATCTCTCATTTATGAGAGAGATGAATGCCGTCTACGTGCTTTTGTCATCACTGTCTCGAAATCCTCCCCTTTTATTCATCGGCTTCTTGATTTATGCCAAAGCGCCGGCGCTCACGTATACGTGTTTTGCGTAATCGTATTTTTCGCGCGTCGCATGCCATTTACATATTAAAATTCTCTTTCGAAAAGTCGTCGGAAATGAATTTAACTTCTGAATTCACAAAAAAATTAATTCACATTGTTTTTAAAAAGTTTTTTTAATTTAGAATTTCTGATTTCGTGAATATTTAGATGTGAAGTACGTTACTGAAAATCGTAAATGTTTATTTCTGAGTTATTTGGAAGGATTTTATTTTTTCAATAAAATACGTTTTAGATGTTTGAGTTGTTTGGATAATTTAATATTTCCCTTTAGAAAAATGAGACGAAGAAACAAAAAGAAAGGAAAAAAATTGGATACAAATTCATCGATTCATTGAATATAAATATATGCAAGTAAATCTGATGTTTTTAAACTATTAATACTATGAATCTTAACTCAGACAGTTGGATAAAAACATAAAATTCAATTTATTGAAAAATTGAACCAATTTATTTTGAAAGTAATACATTATATGTGACACGCTTCGAAGAAAGGGACCTAAGAGGCATTTTATGTTAGAGTCACTTTCTTATTGAAAAAAGGCAGATAATAGCTCTTATGCCAGATGCCTCTTAGGTCTCTTTCTTCGTGGTACGTCACATATGTTTTTTTGTTCTGAAAAAATAAGTTTATTGTTATAATTGTGAATAATTATTTCATTCCTAGCTTGTATTCAAAACTCTTATTTCGTAGGGAATTTGGTGCAAAAAAACTATGATAAATTACGATATAGAAAATCCAGAAAAGTTTATCCTAAATTTTTTGTTTCTAAACAGAAATCTATCCACTTTGTTATTTTCTGAAGAATACGGCAAAAGATATAAAAACGTATTATGGTATATTAGTAGTTACAAAAACAATAGTTTGTCCATAAAAATTCCTTTGTTGTTCTTCAAAAAAACCTTTTCGACAATAAAATTTCAGTCTTCTCTCCACATTCACACAGAATCTCAGTGACCTATCACTTTGTTCCACAAAAAAAATTTACGTTCATACTATTCTTCGGTACCGGATTTTCTTCTGATTTATTCCCCTGCTCTGGCTTTTGTATCGTTCCTTTTGACTCGCGCTTTTTGTCAATTTCCGTGCTCGTGTCGTTCGCTGCTTGATACAGAATCTTTCTACAAATATCAAAGTCGGAATTTTATAAATCCCCTATTTCACGCGAATAAATGAATTGTGAATGGTAGTAATAAAACTCGATTACTAGCAATAGAATCCCTAGCATGGACATTTGATTCCTTTGAACGTTACGATGAAAATGTAAAAAGGGTTTCGATTTTACCTAGGAAAAATTTATAGTGTAACGCTTGAGAAAAATGAAATAAAAAACATGTCACGAAAATCTTTTTATATTGAACTCAATGACAATTTCGTGAACTTTTCGTATATGTTTAAGTTCTGAAACCAAGCATGAAAAGCTTATAATAAAATCTTACCGCAGTCAATATATGATACATTTTTTTAAAAAACTCCCATATTCTATTTATTTATCAAATAATCACATCTGTCTTTTACAACATCACATAAAACAAAAGTTGTCCAAGATAATATTGTTAACTGAAGCAAGCATTATAAAGAAAAATCATCAAACTGATATAATGTTAAGAAACAGGTGTTTTGAAAATAAAATCTTATCTTTCCGTACTGAGTTTCGACTATTTTTACTTTAAAACAATCATTCATAAGACACTCAGCGTGTCAGCGGACGTAGTGAGGAGAGGCAAAGTGGTGGGGATAGATCTAAGAGTGGGGAGGAACGACTACGATTGAAAGGTGTCGGATTTCCGTATGCTCAGCGCGTGTCGGTCGACATAACACGTGACCAGCCTATCTCGAGGTGGTTTAAAAGCGTGGCAGGGGGCGCAGCTTGTCCAAGCGTCCGACGCAAAATCAATATGTCCGACTTTCGCGGGCTTTGTTGGCGCGATAACGCGCTCCCGTGCCGTTTAATATTTTCGGCGGATTCTCGTCGATGCTTGGGAATCACGAACGTGTCGTACGTGAAATTGATCGTGCCCCAAAGATGATCGCCCTTGCGAGAGTTTATCTTCCCGATTTCGATAAATCGCAATTCTCTGTAGCGTCCCCATACGAGCTATGAATCTCAAAACGGCACATTTAGCTCGGAAAATTATAAAATAACTACACGACGTTGTGGAAGGCCAACGCCGATCGTATATAAATGTTGAACATTTTTCCAATCACCCGAAGGGCGTATTATTCTTGCGGGGATTATTTGTAGAAAAAGATTTTCTTCTATTGCTTCTGGGACTTTGGGAAGGCTGCGGTGGAAATTCAATCGGAGCTTTATTGAACGATTTGGTTCGTAACGACGGGAAAAGTATGGAATTAAATGCTAATTGACGAGTTGAGTGAGATGCTTTGGTTGGTTCAAAAATTTTTTAAATTGTGAGTAACAATTTCAACTGTTGTGAACTGTGTACGTTGTGTTTATTATCATATTTCTTACGATTAGTCATATTCATAATGCTGTTTTTTAAAAATCCCTACATTTCCTACTACTCATACTACTTATTCCAACTAGGAAAGAAGACAATCACAGCAGATTCTAAATCACTCAAACTCCGTTTTTCTTGTTTTCTCATGGTCATGCATCACAAAAAGCTCTGTTTTTTCCACGTATAGGTAAAAGTATCGAGTGGCGTCCTCTTTTTTGCAGTTCCATTTTGTCATGTCCGCGTGTGGCGTAACAAACGAGTTCGGACTATTGCACTAGTGTCACGTTGAGCTTTTCTTTCGAGTCACATTAAAAGAGTTTGCTCGCTCTAAAAAGTAACGTTCGAGTTTCGTCTCGACGGGCGAAGCTCGATAATGACACTGGACTCAAAAGAGGAAAGATCTGGAAACGGATGTTTCCAGTTCCGAAGCATCTGCTTGTTTCCACACACTAATCTTGGAAGTTCCGGCAGCGGCTTAAAGAAAAATCTCCTACTTGCAAAAATGAATGACCTTCTCGACAGTATTCCAAAATTTCAAGATCCAAGTTGTTCATACAATTCGCTGATATTCCAGTACCGGGAATCATGAAAAAATGAACAATTTCTACATTGTGCGTTCATTGTGAGAAAAAAAGTGCAAAAAGTAAACGATGATAAGTTTTCGTTATACATTTTCCGAGCTATGCAATTCCACAAAAACCACCGCGAAAAGGTAAAGTTGGCCAAGAAAATATTCAAGAAACCCAAAGCGAATAAAAAGAGTATTCTCGAGGAAGGCAAACATTCTGCGGAAAAAGAGCTTCCTCGCTTTAGAATGTCACGCTGAATGAGACATTTATGACTGGTTTAACGGGGCTCAATGTGCTAGATTTGATAAGAACTACTGCGGGGGAATTAGGCGGAGCATCTATTTCCATTGAGCATACTATGTGTCGAACGTGGAGAACAAATCATTCATCTACTCCGTTCGTGAGCATTGGAACGTCAAATATTAATTCAAGCGTGATAACGCTTTCATATGCGAATAGTGTATGTAAAGTTGAGGTCAAAGGAATTGATTGTCATTTTCAGAAATAGCATTTCTGATTATCGAATTTCGTTCTGACGAATCGAACTAGAGTTACTAACAGATTGATCGTCCAGGATTATTTGCATCGTAGAAAAAAAATAACTTATGAAACTTTATCCTGAAGCACTAAATTTTCTAATTCTACAGATATCCATGAACATACAAAACTCTCTTTAAAACAACATGAATAATGAAAAAACTATACTAGAATGGAAATTCATTGTCACAATTCTTTCTTCCTCGGGAAAATTTCTTTTCACCGTTTCTCCCCTTCGCCCCGCGACAAATTTTCCTTTTTTCCCCCCTGCAAGCGCCGATATTTTCCGAGCTTTCGGAAAATTTATCACGTACGTAATCCTAATGCATTCGCGCTAAAACACATTGAGGAAGTTGTAAATTCGGCCCGGTAGCGCGATAACGAGCGATAAGTGCGAGGCCAAGACGGAAAAGCACGCCACGTTTATACACAAAGGAGCGGGCGGCGATGGCGGGGCAAATGTAATTAAGTCCCGAGCATTGTACCGACTATTGACCGTGACCATTGGGCGATGTTCGGGGTACCGGGATTCGCTTTGCCGAAGCTCCTCAGGAACGCGGAAACATCCGGGCCATTGTTTCATCGGAATAGTTCACTAACGACGTTGTCATTACTGTCAAAACGTGAATTGTCGCGCCAGGATATCGCGAGGTTTGCGGGGTGAAGAGGGGGAAGGCGATTATCGTGACCCGCCAAAGTTCACCGAGCCCGCGTGTGATTTATTGAACGGGTTTGGGAGGGCTTTTTCATACCGTTGTTCATGGTTCCGAATTTTTCGAATAGTTTTGAGTGGAGTTTGGAAGTATGATTTGGGGTTTTTATATGGGTTTTTATGATGATAGATGAGTGGGGTGTTAACTGGGGAATTGAAGGGTTTTTTGTTTGATTGAATGTTTTGGATTGAAATGGTTCATTTACGAATGTTTCGGATTTTTCTTTTGGATTGTGCATTTGTTTTGTGTACTGTTTATTTTTTTAGATTGAATTAGACAAAAGTGAGTGATAGGAATTGTTGGTAACTTTGGAGTGTGATTTTCGACTCATGTATAGTGATTTTTGGATGATTTTGATTTTTATGTGTTCGATTTTTATTTTATTCGTAAAAGTATTAGAAAATTGAGAAAAAAATTTATGATCTTTTTGTAAAAAAAAGAAAAATTATTAGTGAAAAATCACAATTTGAAAAACAGAAAGGTATGGTGCTGAAGAATAAATATTATGAACAACTCCAAGAGATTTTGACTTTACTAGACTTTGATCGAATTACATACCACGATATATAGGAGTGCAAATCAAGAAACGTCCACCCTAAAAACCCAAAAATACCATTAATTTTTCTTAGATGTTCGAAAAATCTATTAAAAATTCCGTATCTTGACATGCCATTTCCCAAAATGATACATATTTCTATCCATTTTTGTAGTCAAAACTAAAATTTAAAAAAAATTGCAGATTCAGAAAAGTTCTTCGATAATTGATAAGTTTTCGTTTGGGAGCTATAATCAAAAATTTGTACTCTAACATTTCATTTTTGTACAGTTTTCGAAGTTAACTTTTTTGTAGTATTTTTATAAACTCCTAGTATTTCTGAAAATTTCTCTATAAACTCATAGAATTTGATAATATGTTAAAATAAATTTCAAAGAATTTGAATTGATTTTTCAGTAAATAGTAGCTTTTATCAATATTTTCACTAAGTTTCCGTTCTTTTAACCTATTTTCTGAGGATTTGTACAATTTGAAGAGTTTTCTGATATTTTATTATATGCTTCATTATATGCTTTAGATTCAAAGTTTTCTCAAATTTAGAAAAGATTATATTTTCAACATAGTTTTCCAGTTTTTCTCGCAGTTAATAAGTATTTATGAAATTTTGAGGTACTCTTTCATTTTCATATATATTTGAAATTTTTTTGGAAATTTAATTTTGGATTTTTCGGATTTGATGCACTGAATTTCATACTTCGGTCGTTTTTCAGTAATTTATTAAATAACTAGGAAAATTTTATTGATAAAGATTCTTGATGTTTTCAAGGTTTCTGGTATTTCCGATTTGTTTTTTTTTTTTGTATTAATAGGATTTTTCTTGTACTTTTTCAAATTTCAAGTATGATTCCAGATTGATATTTTTTTTTTTTTTTTTTGAACTTGCTGTCGAATACGAAGTTTTTCAAGCCTTCAAATTTTTCAAGGAACAGTTATTCAAAGGATTTTCTTATACTTTTAGTATTTTTCCGCAATTTTTATTATGCAAAATTATTTTTGGTAATTTTATCGATTTTTTCGTAAATTCCTAGAATTCAATGCTTTGGGGTTCAAAGTTTATTAAATTTTTAGCAATAACGTGCTTTTTAATTTTTCTGTGCTTTTCATTGAGTTGAAACAATTTTTCAAATTTTTGTTTTCTCTGTCATTCTATCCAGACATTTATAGATAAAATTTTGTGTAGATCATTTTTTTCTATCTCGTATCATTGTTTTTTTTCTAGTAAAATAAGGAATTCTGAATTTTTTTTATAAATTCATTTGTTGCGTCCTCTAGATTTCACCAAGTACGTTTTCAATACTTTCTACTTATCTCCCCATTCATCATTTTCTTTTTTGTATTTTCACATGAAACAATAATAAATCCCATCTTCGTTCCAGTTGTTTCAACCTCAAAAACCCTTCTCTTCCTCCACACTTCATAGTACATCCGAAAAATCTCGATTTCAAAAACCACCCCATGCGCAACAGTACAAAATACAGTACGCTACCATAATCAGGCCACGTTTTCATTATTCCACTCGGTCCTCTCGTCGTCCACTCGGTCGCGCGCGAAAAAAAAAAAGAAAAGAAAAAAAAACTTGCGCTTCGTAAACATTACGGCCATTACTCCATTATGCCATTACGAAAGGACATCGGCGACAAAAGTGGCTACGAGCACGCCGGCCGGCCGTGTTTACGACGCTATTAACTTTATTACAGTTGCTCTAAGGCCAAGAACGGCGACGACGCACGGCCCAAAAGCCTTCCCTCCCCCCGACCACCCCCTCACCGCGGATGGCCACCAACCCCTTTCGGCCCTCGCCGTTACCCCCTTTTCTTCCCCCCGCTCGCCGTGGCAGTATCGAATTTCGATTAATAGCTCGCCAGGGCCATAACGAGCCGCGCGCTCGCGGCCATTAATAAAAGGGATTAATATTGTAAAGCCGGGGTTGAGGGGGGGTTGCGGGGGCGCCTTCGCTGCCTCGCAGATGGATGACGCGGTCGAGTCAACCTCGCTCGACGTCGCATATTTCCTGACGGCAGCGACGTTCCATCCGTCATTCGCGACCCCGACGACTAACCCGGGCCGGAAATTTCGATGATGACGGTTTCGTTGATTGATGACGAATCGATTCCAAGGGCTGCGAGAATTGGAGTAGAAGTGGGAGAGGGTCGATAGGGGTAGGAAATAGTGGGAAGGATTGTTGATAGTTGGCATGAATAAATCAATAAATGAGCAATTGGAGGCATGTTCTTCGAATTATATTATATCATTGATATTTTGACCACAATCAGCTAGTAATAAGGATCTTTAAAAACACATCAGAAACTCGAGAAAATAATTTCTTTACAAAAACTTCTATAGAAATCAGAAGATAACTTGAAATACCAGACACCCTTAAAAATATCTACTTTATCTAAAAAAATGTCAACAATACTAAAATTTTTCGGACTTTCGATGTTCGAGTTAAACCTTACAATATTTTCAAAATACTAAAAAATAGCAGAAGCCAAAAAAATCTGTTAGTTCATAAAACACTATAAGTCTATGTAAATACAATTTTCTAAAAATCTATCATAATACTTATATAGTAGCTCATAAGACTGAATCCTTGAGTACCATGTAGATAAAAATCCCATCCTATGGTTTTGTTGCATCTCAAAATAAGATTCAACTTTTGTAGTAAGGTTTCTATTTACATGAAAGAAAACATTACACGTAAGTCTCCAAGATTGTTATATAAATGTGGAAATTGGTTATAAAATAATCTTTCTTGAACTTTCCTCAATTCTCATCAATAATTCACCAGCAATATCGACCTGTTTACTTTTTGTTTCAGGTAAGTTATGGCATGCTGATGAGTTTTCGAACGTGACTCAATCAAGTTTATCGGAGAAATAGGAGCTTACCGCCGGACACAGGTGACGTAGTAAACTGTAAATACTACATCGCGAGTTGCAGTTACTAAATTGCGGCCCACAGCCATTCGATCGATTCCAAGCCGAGCTTTATGTGTATATAAATTCGATATTCATGAGGTATCAAAGCTGTTTCCGGGGCTTTAAACTCCGAAACTATCCGCTATTTTCCTTTTTACCTCTATCCGGTTTCGAATATCGCGAGACAATATTGTTTCAGGGCAGACGCGTTACTTTTCGCCGCTTGTAAAAAGCACCGAAAAAAGAGCACACTTTTCAGAAACTGCCCTGAACTCGACTACGGCATATAAATTGCGCTCTGTTTTTCTTTTAGCAATTGCTTCGAAGATAAGATTTTCACGTCCGAATGAATCGCCGTTCGCCGGCTATTGCTTTAACCGTAACGCGGTGTTTTTCTATGAATGACCACGAAACATACGATCCCGGAAAAACTTCAGCGATTTATCGATACTTTATGAGAGAAATACGGCGCTTTTACTTCGGCAGTTGCGTCGATCCGAATAGGTTCGCTTTTGTTTTACAGGAGTTTTATTGCTGGAGGTGTTTTTTTTTGGTGGTAGATAGTTATTCGTTGTTTGAGGGGTTGTTCGGAGTAATTGACTGCGTTTGAGCGTGAGAATTTGATCGGTTTGGTGTGGATAACTTTCTTTTTGGTGGGGGCGGGAATCGGGTGAATTTTTCTAGGGAATTACTGATATTTAACTTCATATGGGTCTAGGAAATGATAAACTATTGAACTATTCAACAGTTACCTTTGCATAGCAATCGAGAACAACTTTCTTCTTACCATAAATACAACAAAATTCGTAGATTTTCGGAAAAAAAATTAATAAACTTCATCTTGTACGTTTCCCTTAAAAAATGTAACAATCCCCTTAAAGAATTCGTGTAAATACTCCTTTGATAAAACTCTCGCTCTGCGGCTTTGAAACAAATTCGCAGGGCTGATCTAACCTCGGCGAGCGAATAAAAAACCCCATTAAAGTTGGGGGTGACTTGATACAAGGCCGTAATACTTGTCTCCGTGTCATTCGTCACGCATTAAACGCGAGCTTTAGCACTTTGTACTTGCCACTCATCAAAATTCTGGTCTCACGCAAAAAGTCACGCTTCCTTCTCAAGCTTAACGTCCGACTTTAGTACCCACGTCTAGTCACTCACATTTTGTACGAGTAAAACACCGAAATGTGACACTGATAAACAGAATGAAATCATCCTCATAATTTATAATAATCAAGGTTAATTTTTCATAAACGACAACAGAAAATTATAAAATATAATAAGGTTTGTTAAAGAATAATTTATGATTAACAATTAGTAATAATCAAGTACTACACATTACAGCAAATAATCAGTAGAAAAAATTTTCATAATTAATTAAAAAATAATAAATTGCATTCACTTCCGTTGCATCCACTTTCGTTGATGAAACGGAAATATCTAGGAAAAAACGTAGTTCTACGTGAATAAAAAATTTTATAAAGCTGGGTCCAAATTAAAATCTCTAGATGTGATTTCGTCATCTGAAAAGCAGGCTTTAAATGACACATCTCTTCCAGGCTGCAACCCTTACGAACGCATTTGTCAGTTGGTCGGAATAATGAGAAAAGCGTGCACGAACTTGAAATTAGTTGAGCAACAAACGCTCGGTATTCCGAATGTCCGTCGTAACACGGCGTTGCTTACAAGCTCGCTACATCGTCTCTGCTGGCGTCTCGCTTTGGCGCAACTGAAAGAGGAAGAGGTCCGAAGGGTCCTTTCAATGTCCCATAGACGCTTAATATCCCCGCGACGTAACTAATTCTAAAACAATGCCAACCGAGCGTCCGAGCGCGCACAAAGCTCATTGAAATAGCCCTGAACCTGTCCGAATAGCAAGCACGATCTCTCATTCAACTACTGATTCTCCTCCCTCTACTTTTCATCTCTTGCCCATCCAGATACGACGATATTAATGTGGAAATTTTGACGTTCGACGTTTTAAGATAGTTTTTGAAGTGCGACTTCTAATGATTGTTTTGGAAAAATGGATTTTTTAAGTAAAATAAATTTTTTGTGTGTAATGGAGTGGGTACGGTGATTTTTGTGAGATATTGCAGATTTAGAACATATCCGGAATGATAGACTTTTTTTGTGATATTTATCTTACTGGTAGCAATATTAATGCTCTACTAATTGAGTTTCATTAATTTTTAGCATATTTAGAGATTTCAGAAGAACTTGTATCTATACTATATTTTGAGTATTTTTTGTATTTCTTCAGTATTCATATATTTTAGTGTATTTTCAGATATGATGAACTGCATTACATGTTTTTAAAATTTTATATTCAAACTTTAAATATCTTTAAAAGTCACCAACACCTGCTGCACAACATAATCGATGTACATTGCTACAAGTCTTACTTAAAAAAAAATTTCAATGGAACAAATCTTCTAACAGATGAAAAAAAACTTTATTTTTTAAACATCATTGTACTCTTTCACTTCTTTCCCACAGTGCACGAGTAATATGTTACATTCATGAAAGTTAGTATAACGGTCAGAAAAAAAAATCAATCAGATCATTTAAATTTCTGACTGTTATATACTGTAATTATCGGTTGAATTTCGTTAATCTCTTCCTCCATTTTTTCGTCAGTGCTCGTTTCCTGTCAGTAATATCGGTCATGACCTAATTTCGATGAAAAAATGCGACTAAACGTAATTGACAAAACGATTTCCAACAGTTTCAAGTGAAAATCATTCTATATGGTTATCTCAGATTTCATTAATGGCTTTTCCAATTTTCGATAAAAAAATCATGAGTGAGTCAGTGTATCGATACACCTATTACTTAATATGTTGTCATCAACAACAGCTCGTCTTTTTTACCATAAAATATTGCAATCGTTGTTCAGTCTCGAATATTGCATTTTGTAACAAAAAATTTTTTTTTACACCTTACTATACTTATAGCATTGACTAACAAAATTTATCAATGTTTGCTGTCAATATAGTAGAATAAATAAGACATTTTAATTAAAAAAGTGCAATATTGGAAACTAAACTGTGATTACAATATTTTATAGTGGGAAAAAAAATATTTCGAAAACCTACTTGCAAAAAAACAGAATTTTTTCAAAAATTATTATAACGACACATTTAATCTAGTAATTTGTTTATTCATTTACATCTATTCTGATGGTTCTCGGTATGAAAGGTAGTTCTCGGATTCAAATACCTCTGTCTGACTAATGACTGATCAATTCTACTAATGTTCGTGTCAATCGCATTCCACTCAACCTAGAAAAAAATTGATATGCATCACTGAAGACTTATTTTTTTTGGACACTCCTGATAGAATAATTATTATCGAAATCATTCGATTTTCGCTATTCATAAATGGGTTTTCCAATTTTCTATAAGAAACTCGAAAACAGAAACTAAATCTTTATGTTTAGAAATGATTGTTGCCAGTGGTAAATAAAAAAAAATTGGGATTCTGATATGTCTAATTTAAAATATATATAGTTACTTTCAGAACTAAACTCTGACAGAAAAATTTTATACTTTTCACCATAGAATATTACAATTGTATTTCAGTCTCGAATATAATACTTGTTGATAAAAAACTGTTTAATACTTTACCATGTTATTAGATATATTTATAGAAAATATAGTTGAATAAATAAGAAATTGTCATTTAAAAGTGAAATATTGGAATCTGAAGCATGATTACAATATTTTATAGTGAAAATTCAAATACTTAGAAAACCGACTTACAGAGAGACAAAAATTTTTTTTATTTTAATTACACGAGTTTACAAATTTTTCATCAGTTGCGACTTCCTTTCAGAATAAGAATTTTTCAGATTAATTTGAGGTTGCTGAACACGAAAATATTCATAATTTATTTTTTCAAAGAAGAGTTTTCGAAATATTCGCAAAACTCATGTTTTTCTCGGTATTTGCCAGAAATATCAAGAAAAATTAACTTTGTGAACATAAAATATATATTTTTTGAAAGGTATACTTCTCAGCTTTACGGTGGTATACTGCTTTTATCGGTCGAATTAGCAGTTTTTAAATTACAGCTAATGAAAATTTTTACAAAGCGCGTTTCAAAACACTACTTGTCATGAAAAACGCACTTTTTTAACATTTTCAGTAGCTTTAACATAAAAACTACTAATTTGATCGATAAAAGCAATATATCACAGTAAAGCTAAGAAATGTACCTTTTCAATGATATATATTTTATGTTAATTGATTGAATAATTTCCGATATTTCTGACAATAAATGAGAAAAACATGCATTTTGCAAATACTTCGATAACACTTCTTTGAAAAAATGAGTGATTGATATTCTCATACTCAGCGACCCCAAATAAGTCTGGTAAACACTTTTTTTGCAAAGTAGATTTTTCATGTAAACTAGTGTTTTAAACCAAATCAAAAATTCTTAATCAACAACACATTTTTATTGGGTAATTCGTTTGTTTATTTACAGAATCTTTCTTATCTACACACACACTTAAAAAAACCTTCAATTTTAAAAATTAAAAAAATACGTCCAATAAGGTGGTTATTTTCGCCAGAAATATAGTGTAATATAAGAAAAGTTTTCACAAAAAAGTGCAATTCTCGAGACCGTTAAAAGATGATAACAACATTTTATGGTAAAAAGTACAATTTTTTTTCTCACTGCAGCTACATTTTCCTCATTCATTCCAAGTCACGATACTGACAAAAGTGCAGTCCAGTAGCACCAAACAATTTTAAAAACTTTGATTTGTAATGTATCGAGAATGAAGATCACGAATATATAATGAAAATTTTTTATTTCTAGCGTGAGTATATTATTTTTGCTAATTACATATTGTTCAGCATTTGTTCATGTACATTCAACGAAAAAAATGAAATCACAAGTTTTTCATTAATTTATTCAAGTCATGTTTGTATGTCAATTTTACCCGTCAAAATGATCCTAACCAGTAAAGTAAATTGATGGTCAAAATAGACAAAAATTTTCTTGTCACGTCCCTGGTTACGTAAAATCTGCTATATGCTATTTTCTCCCTATAATATCAGCGCAACGAAAATCTCGATCGATGCCCAATTTTCGCAAGGTTCATGCAGTAAAAATAAAAAGGCGGATCATCTCCGACCCCAATCACCGCGTTTACAACACCGCAATTCATGTAAATCGAGGGTAATTCACGTGTTTTGCCGGTGGTAAGGAAACCCAGGGAAGGGCCGTAAAAAAAGACGGACGCCCGTAAAAAGGGCTCGTATTTTTACCCAGGCGTCCTCGTACGCGGAGCAGGAGTTAAGGGAAGTTGTTTCCGGGACAAGGAAGAGACGGCTGTAGCTTTAGTTGTCTACGGCTGCCGAGGAAAAGAACAGGAAAAAAAGGCGGCGGGTTTAGTTGCTACCGTGCAATCACCTAATGCAGTAGACCTTCCGAGGGGTTTCTTATCTAGAGCAGCGGGGACCCCTCTATCACGGCTTTCTGGGGCCAAACTCGATTTTCAAACGTTTTAACGTTACGTGTCGTGCGCGGTGTTTACGGCGAAAAAAAAGCGATCACCAACTTCGTTCAATCTTGTTGCGTGCTCGGTCGACAAAACAAATCGAATCCTGAAAAGCATTGAATTTCCGGGAAATTTATGGGCGAAGATGCTGCGAGGCGCGGCTTTTCTGGGAGGATTTCGGTGTTGAAAGGTTTTTTGGGGTTAAGTCGTTTTGAAGATGATAGTTATTGATTGTGTAATGGTATTCGATAAGCTTGAGGGAGTTTTCTTCTGGTTGGGTCTGTTTTTCTGAGAGAGTGGAGAAGTTTGTGTGAATTTGTTTGAGGGAGGTGGGATGCAGAATTGAAAAAGTTTGGTAGAATGCTTTTTTTTATGACTTGAACCTCGAAATCAGACAGTAAGTTATGTTGTAATAGAACATAACAAAATTTGATAGATAATTGTATTTTGTTATTTGTGAAATGTTTATAGCTTAATTACTGAAACACTTGAATATCACTGAAACATGCAGCTGGAATTTCATCGTGTTAAAAACCTCATTATCTCGCCCGCATTATCAAAGCTCTTTCTTTAATAGGAGGCGCATGATAAAAATGTCTTGCAAAGAGCGCTTTACCGTGTTACTCGCTCGTGTCACAAAAACGGTTACAAAGTTGGCGCTGACATTATAAATATCACAAAGCTCGTTTACTACAAAGTGGAATTTGTGTTAATTTTTCTATCACGTGTCGTACCACAATCGACATTTTTAATTTGTTAATGATATTCAAAGGCGTTTGACAATTTTTTTTAGCTTTGGAAAATTGTTTTTTAATTTATCCTATTAAAAAAATATTTAAAGAACTGCACTTTCTTTCTGGAAAATCTCTCCTAAAAAATTTTCCTGTGCACCACTGAACGTTATCGCGAAGATTTGACATATTTGACATAATATGGAGATTTTTAGTCGACTTGGAGAGATGGGAAAAAAATTCGTTTTTATTCTAACCAAGGATTCGAAGAACAAAAACCATGATGAGATAAAGCATTTCAAGTAGACAAGATCATAAGCGGGAAACCGAGCATGAATTTTCCTCGTCGAACGGGAGACGCGAGGTGAAATTTGTGCTGACGGAAAAAAATAAGACGATCACGGCAGGGTACTCACCCCGTGATTCATAAAGTAACTTGTTGAGTGGCGTGAGATACGCGCTGGCTTCATTGTTCGATTTCAATTTAGCCTCGTTTCTCTCGAGCGCCCTCGGCACGTATGGAAATGAGGAGGCGTAACCTGGGAAAGAAGTGCCCCAAAACGCGCCCTAGGGCGCCGTTCCCGAGGAATTAGTCGAAAGCCAAGAGTCAGTCTCATGTATTGGGCGTGTCCGAGTTTTCCTAGCAACGCTTAGGAGGATAAAAATGAGCTTTTTCATTTTTAATTATTGATCTTTTTCTACGATATGTGAATCCTAAGAGATTGTTGATTTTCGTAAAAAATCATAAGTGTTTAGATGTAATAAGTTTCAAGAAGTTGAATTACAAAAAATTATACTATATGTAAAATTCTATTTTTTAATTGCATACAAATTTCTCTTGTTACAAAAACTGTAACTATTTTTTTTCTAAAACTTTAACCTCCGAAACTTCTATCTTTGTTGCATCACGGTCCATTGCCCTGAAAAAAATTTGCCTCCCCCTCTCCCTCTCTTCAAACAATGCAAATCAACGCGCCGCGGGGAAACAACAAAAGCCCGCACTCAAATCGCCATTTTCCTCGCCCATTCGGCGTGTCCTTTTTCATCCGATCATGTTCAATTCCGGCGCGAAAATGGTTTTTGCCCGACGCCCCCGCGATTCATGCAAAATTTTCATGAGTTTTCCCTTTTATCGTGGCGACGGGAAAAGCGCAAAAACGGGCCTTTGATATCGAGGCTTTTCGCGGGCTCCATAAAACCGGAAGCACGGAACTTTATCGCGCCGGCGGATTGTCACGCTCGGCACCGAGTTACGGGACATTCGAAATTTCAATCGAGGCCTAAAATTTCGAATTTGCTCGCACGATTGGGCGTGGCCGTAAATATCCGCGCGAGCGTGACATCGTTGGGCATCGATGCCGGTGAGCGATAATGTCGACTGATGATATGGTTTGATTGTGCGGTGTTTAAACTCGCCCTGGGCGCATAAACATATTGGTCCATTCGAGTGGCGCCGCGTGCGTGTGACGTTTTGCCCGAACATCGCACATAACGGACGATTTGATGAATACTTACGATTAATCGAGATCAAGTTATTGATAAGACGAATTTTTGAAGTGCAACTTCTTTTCCCGGGGGGTTAATCCGTAACGACAGCGTCACGCTTTTCGCATCACGCTTTTACCGTCACGCTTTTAGCGTCACGCTGTCAGTTGGCGAAAAGTTGGCGTTTGGACGATAGAGATCATTTACATATATCATAATAAATTAATGATGATTGGTTAATTGTTATTCTAGAAATTTTTTGCCAAAATTTTTTTTTTTCAAAACAAAAATTTTTTTTGGGTTGCTGATTAAGGATTTCACAGTGTTTTTATGAAATTATTTTGTTTAAGCAAATTAATAAAACACATTTTTAAACAATTTTATTTTTACAATATATATGTACATTTCATCGTTTTTGAGGTTACTGAGTTGCGATTTGACATTGTTTTTGTAAAATGTTTTCGTTTAAACAATCTGTTCAAACCAATTTTTTAACAATCTTATTTTCGCAACATATGTGTCGATTTCATGGTTTTTTAGGTTGATAAGTTAGAATTCGACATGGTTCTTGTAATTTTCTTTTGTTTAAACATTATATTTAAACAAATTTTTTAACAATCTCTTTTTCACAACATATATGTCCATTTCATGGTTTTTTAGGTTGCTGAGTTTGAATTTGACATTGGTATTGTAAAATTTTTTTTTTTTAAACAATCTGTTTAAACAAATTGATGAATAATCTTATTTTCACAATATATATGTCCATTTTATAGTTTTTTGGTTTGCTAAGTTTGAATTTGACATTGTTTTTGTGAAATTGTTTTGTTTGAACAATTTATATAAACAAATTTACTAACAATCTTATTTTCACAACATATATGTCGATTTCATGGTTTTTTAGGTTGATGAGTTAGAATTTGACAATATTTTTGTAAAATTTTTTTGTTAGAACAATTTATGTAAACAAATCAATTAACAAACCTATTTTCACAACATATATGTCCATTTCATGGTTTTTTAAGTTGCTGAGTTTGAATTTACTACTATTTTTGTAGAGTTTTTTTGTTTAAACATTCTATAAAAACAAATTTATCAAAAACCTCATTTTCACAATATATATGTCCTTGTCATACTTTTTTAGGTTGCTGAGTTTGAATTTCCTACTGTTTTTGTAGAATTTTTTTGTTCAAACATTCTATTTAAAAAAATTCATAAGAAACCTCATTTTCACAATATATATGTCCTTTTCATACTTTTTTAGTTTGCTGAGTTTGAATTTGGCATTATTTATGTACAATTCTTTTGTTTAAACATTCTCTTTAAACAAATTTATTAACAATTCTATTTTCACAACATAAATGTCTATTTCATGGATTTTTGGGTGGATGAGTTAGAATTTGACGTTGCTTTTGTAAAATGCTTTTGTTCAAACAATCTTTTTAAACAAATTTTCGCACAATTTTTTAATGAATAACAAGGACAGCTGTTATAAATAGACATATTTATATTCATTGCATTATTGCAGATTACAGAAAGCGAACAAAATAACGCAGTGTTCTACTTCTACCGGGTGTCCAACGACACACACCCAAGTTTTTTAAGTAGGTGACGCGAGATTTGGGAAAAATTGTGGGATTGGGCATGGGAATGGAAATGGAAAATAACGAAATCAGCTCATCGAAATCTTTTTGTTGTAGCAGCAAAAAAATGTGCTGTTTAAATACATTCATTTTTCTAGGAAAAATGCATAACTGTTTCACTCAAAAAATTCTTGAATTGTCTTCCTTTCTTCATTTACAATTTTCGTTAAGTTCCCCTAAAATCCCCTAAAAGTGAGGACGAAACAACTCGAGCACCAATTACATCTTGTTAAAAATTTCTCCCCCCAGGACAAAAAGAAAATCCTCATCCTACAGCAAGGAAAAAGCAAACGATCACGGAACTAAAATAAAGTTCCGGACTTGTAATGTCAGGAGTTCATAGACCAGCGGCCTTTCGAGGAGCGAGTAACGAGATAGACAAATACAGTTAAGAGATATTCAATTGCTGGAAAGTTGGCGCAGTCAAGGGAGGAATGCTCGAGTGCAGTTAGCTCTTTTAACAAACAAAATAGGAGCCTGATGTTTAGATTCGGGCCGCCGATCCCAGGAATAATAAACCAACTTCCCCAAGAACTTCCCCGCAATGGCATTATTCGTTATTGATTTTATCAATTCTACCCTCCCCCCTTCCTCCCGCCTCTCGTGGATTAGACGCCCGCCAAGTGAATACGAATAACGCAAACTCAATTTCGGTTCGTGTGGGAAAAACTTGGGTCGTCGCTACGAAATCGCGGTAAAGTACAACGGAAAGTACAACGACGGTGAAATGCAACAACCGTGGCTTGGGAAAACCTGCGTGGTTGGAGAGGGGGGGGAGTTCGGAGAGAGAGAGAGAGGAACTCGGTGCGGTCGCGAAACTGCGGTTCTCGCATTCCACACTGATACGGCAACTTCGTTTCTACATATATCGCGCAAGCTGGCGCCGGATTACATTGTGTCTAATTAGCTTCGCTGATACGGAATAAAGTAACAGTCGTGTGTTTTGCGGGAGAGAGGATTTTTTCGGGGAGCGAAATTTCGTGGCACATGGAATAAAAGAGGGAAATGTGTGTCCGGAAAGCTTCGTTTTGGATGTGAGATGGTTTGATATACGTGTGAGGTTGATGGGTAATTATTTGGGAAAAGGAGGATTTTGTTCGTTTTGAAATGTGGGATTTGAGGATGATGGAAGAATTGTGTATAGTGATGTAAAGAGTTTTCGGGAGAAACTTAAAGGATGTTAAACTGGAAAGTTAGTTATTTTCTGGAAGATATATTGAGTATATGTCAGTAATTATTGTTTTTAATTATTGCTTAACAAATAGTGTATATTTTATTATAAGTGGTTAATGAAATATTTTTTGAAGTGAGACTACTCTACTCGAGGGAGTGAAATCGAAATCAGCTGACGATTGTCAGAAAGATTTAACTGCGCGTTCAGTTGGCGTACACGGGAAATTTAAATGTATGTTGAGTTTCATACCGGCAAATAAAATTCATTTTATTGTTTAAATGAATTGGACACTAAATGAATATTAGTTACGTTAGAATTGAAATTAAACAACAATTTTTCAATAACAAAACTATCAAGTATGGTTTATAATATAGCATGGAATAGAATTTTGTATAGTGATCTAAAGAAACACTGCAAATTGTTGAAAATACCAGTAAATAAAAAAAGTACATATGTAAATAACATGCAATACGAAAATTTTTGAAATCTTTGAAATACCTTAAATATGTGAAGTTAGAATTTTTTCAAAAATCTATGAAAATATAAAATATTTTTCAACTTTGATATCTACAGTATCGAATTTGAAAAAGCTAAAAAAAAATTGATAATGATCGTTTATAGCTCTAAAATCGAAGAATTACGGAAAATACCAAAAATGTTAGAAAAAAAAGAATCTGAATTTCGAAAATCACAAAAATCGTATTTCGCTACATATAATTCGATCATTAAAAATGTATAATTCTGGACTGTGAAATTATAGATCATAAAACTTCACAGAAAATAACTATATTTTTCTAAAATAAATTTTTTCTTAATAAATTGTTGAAAATACTAGTTCATAAAAAAATAAGTTCACAAATAACATGCAATACTAAATTTCTAGAAATCTTTGAAATACCAAAAATCTGTAAGGTTGTAATTTTTTTGATTAATATTACAAGTTTTTTGCAGTTTGAAAACCATTAGAGTTCAGAAGCTTTTTTAAGAATGATTCTTTGATTGTAGTAAATTATTATTGGAAGGAAGAGAAAAGACGTTTTTTATATATATATTTTTTTTAGTGAGAACTAAGTCTAAGGATCAGAGTTATATTGTTTATAGAAAAAACCCATTTCGATAAATTCAGTGAATATAAGTGCAAAGTTTAAGATTTTCGTTGAGTCCAGACAAAAAGCTATTAACAACAAATATAGATAGATAATTTTTTATGCAAATGTACAGTATTCTTGAAATTCATGGAAAAATCTTTCAAAAACTAGTAATCTATAAAAATACAAGTTAATACCGTAAATTTACATGAGAAATGAAAAAAAATTGTAGAAAGTACATATAGTCTATAAAACACTAAAAATCGATTAAGTTATCATTTTTTTAAGAGTCTACATAAATACGAGAAAATCTATAACATTTTACAAACACTCCGAAAAATCGTAAAATGAAAATCATACTGAAAATCTATTGAGTATTTGAAATCCAAAAAAATGCTCTTAACCAAAAATCAATTTAAATATCAAATTCTTCAACTTAGGATTCCGTCGCATCAAGGTTTATAATCAATTTAGCATATTATAAAAATACTATAAAATTCATCGATTGTTCTTAAATATTTCAAAAAACAGTCTTCACTAAAAATACTAAAAATCCATGTAGAGTATGCCACAAAATTTTGTACGTGCTAAAAAATTTTTTTTCATACTTAGAAAAATATTCAAAACCTATCGATCCTTTATTCCTATAGTGATGAAATTCGCAAATAAACACGAAAAATCGGTAAAATTCTTAAAAATTCTTTGAACGCGAACATACGTTGAATTTTCAAATGAAAAACAATTAAAAATCGAAACATTTACATAACACTATAAATCATCAACACACTGTTTTGTATAAAATACACTTTGATTCTTCGAATTATGGAACCTTCAATTTTTGAACATCAAATTCTGTAAACCTGCAGAAAAATCTACAAAAATATTTTAGTCCCATCAAAGCAATAATAAATCTTAAAAGATGTCATGGTCACAAAAAAATAGAAGAAGCAGTATTATAGTATTATACTAATATTCCCTAAAATATCATAAATGTATGTATAGGTAAAGTATCACGTAAATTTCTGATAATATTCAAAACTTAATTTAAAATCTCCAATCCTCACAAAAATGCGAAGATCCCTATAATCATAAAAATATTGAAAATATAATTTCCAAGAAATATGTAATACGGTATGCATTTCATGAAAAAACCATATGTCGTATAAAAAAGTTATAGTTACAGGCTTTTCAATCGATTTCTAATATGTCATGAAAAAAAAAAACAAATATCCATTGTTAGACCCAAAACAATATTTTTGTATGAGTAGATAAACTCTTTTACCATTTAATTTCACTCCTCATCCTCGCCCCTAAAGAGAAACTTTTTTTGCGACGTTCCTAAACCACATCCAGATCCAGCACAGACATTCATCCTCGAATCACAATTCTCTTCATAAAACACTTCAAAACACCTCAATAATTCATTATCGATAAAATATGAAGATCGCGTAGTACCATCGAATTCGGGAAAATGAAAAATGTTATCATCGATCTGGCACCGAGGAAATGGCGCATGTTTTACCGAACTCAATAAACACTGAAAAATGTATTCGGTCGAACTGTAAGAACTCGCAAGGAAACTTTTCTCATACTCGAAGAAATGTAAGTAAACATTCAGAAGAGTTACGTCAAATTATTCATCAACTTTTGTTCAAAGTAAAAAAACTGAAATATATCTGTATAATCAAATAGTTCACTTATAAACATATTTCAATTTATCAGTATTGTGCAGTTGCAGAAATGTAAATTATCCATTATCCTTTGTCGTTTCACCAAATTTACATCCGATTCCAAATTCTTTATGATTTCAGTTTACATTTTATCTGAACATTTGTTTATCTTACAGAAATGTCACGAACTTCTCCACAAATCCAATCACGTTGATTAACAGCAAATTATTGACGATATTTCGATTACATACCGCACACTACGTATTTCATCAAGCTTTTAAGGTCGCAAAGATCCAGGTGTAATCTAGTAATTAAATGCTTTTTGAATAATCAAAATTCATGGTAGTGGTAGTTCATACATAGAAGATGGGCTGGGGGAGGGGGGCAGGATAGTGGTTATTTCACGACCGCAAACAGTAGGATTTGGTTTGGTTGCAGTGCGATTTCACGAACGGTGGAATCCTCGCCACGCAAATACTCTCGAGTCCCTCCACAAATGCGTCACCGAATAGGGATTCACGCACTTCGATTTGCGTCGATATGCGCTTGTACTGAGGCGCATTTGCCAACAGGAGTACACGTGTAAAAGTCGTCTGAACTCGCGCAAGCTCGTCTTCAATCGGATTGGAAACACGTGTTTCGCGCATTTTTTCGGTTATTTACAACATTGATTGTTTTTTCAATAAAAAGATAATAATAAAAAAATATAAAATACTACGTAATTTACTGTATGGAAAGAATTAGAAAGAATAATTTTGATTATAGAAAGTCACGAAAAGAAGTTTTTTAGAAAAATGATTTCTAAGTGAAATTTTATTTATACCTTTAAAATCAATTTTTAGAAAGTAAAGCGAAATTAAAAAAAAAATGTTATGCAGTATTTTGTGTAAGCAGAACCAACAACGCAAAATAAATCAATTTTATTAAAAAGTTTTTGTTTTTACCAAATTCACGACTATCATTTTCTTCCGGAAAATTTGTATCAAAAATTAAAAAGATTTTTTACTGTTATTTACTTTCATTTGATCAACATTAATTTTAGAAATTATCTATATATCGAAAGCAACATAGATTTTACGACTCTAAGGTTTCAGAGTTATTTAAAACAGTAAAATCTTTGATAAACATTTGAGAAAAGTTACTCAAATTTCTTGATAATCAGGGATAGCTGAAAAATGTACTGCAGGGTAAAGAATAATTGGATTTCCCCGAGTTAAAACATAATTTGTCTGAACTGCTTTTATTAAAGAAAACGAAGAAATGAGACGGGTGAAAAGTTTCTTTAATAACGATTCTTTATTTTCCGGCCGTAAACTGACAACTAATATGACACAATTTGGTTGCATACGACGAGGAATGAGGAATCAGGAAACGGATATCTGGTTTCTTGACGTGAAAAAGTTTTGAAGTAGTGCGGAGTTATGTATACTCAGACGCCGCTCTCGTGTTCAAGTACGCAATTAGTCGCTCTTACGTCGAAGTCAACAATTATTGTTCAATTACTGATAATGAGTCTTCTAAATAACGATGTGAGGTTAACGAATCGTAATAATATTAAGAATGTTAAGAGACTTTAAACACAGTTTCCTGAATTACACAGAAAATTAAATGATGGAGATAATCCAACGATGTAGAAACTATTTTACTTTTGAATTTTCTAAGAATCATTATCAACAAAAGATAATAAAAATAAAAAAAAAAAAAATACATTACGAGTTTTATTATTTTACGTCCCACAGAAAACCTTTGTTAGTAGCACGAGTCAATATGTGGTCAGACGTCGCTCTCATGTTAAGGTATACGATCATTTTCGTATGAAAAACTATTTGTAAACTATTGGCTACTATTAGCTACTATTATTGATACACATAGTGTGCTTATAATGGTCAGTAGGAGAATATAGTTAGGATACAGTAGTGGTTACAAACAGTAATAAGCAGTGATTCTATAGTAATAAAACCTTTACTCTTAGACACTTTTACAAACTTTTCACGATATGTATGAAACTATTTGAGACTATAGAAAAATTAAATATTATCTTGATAGTGATAAAAAAGAATGATTAACAATTGTTTATTGTTATTACAGTGGTATGAGCCACTATTTAAACTTTTCCAAGTAATATTTGCCACTACTTTATATCATAGGAAATGTTAAAAGTGAACATAGAAAAATAAAAGTATTTCTTTTTTCACTGCTATAGGTATGAAACAATGTTACATTGGTATAGTATTGATTTTACATCAGGAATCATGTAAATGATCATTTTTTTCTTTTTGCGGAAGAAAAGATAACTTTACATTCAATGAAAATTTTTCACTCATTGAGCTCCATACTTCCAGAATTTCCACATGAATTACATCGCTCGGATTTTCTATTATGCTATAAATACTCTCTCCGTGCCGTGCGTTCACGAAATCAATTTTTTATTATACAGGGTGCGCCACCAAAATCCGGACAAAAAACCATTCAATATTCCCGCGATAATATGCTTCAGAAAGATATCGCTTTCAGTGTCTGAATAC
>JAPYZL010009403.1:0-15418 GCA_030522825.1 Platygaster orseoliae | reverse complement strand
AGGGGAGTTCCACGAAATAGAGAGGAGACACATCGACACTACTTAGTTGTGTTAGTGGGCTTCCTTGGGCTTGTCGTTGGAATTATGCTGTCCCTGGTTGAACTCCCAAAACCTCGCTCTTACTACGACCCTGATCTGAGAGCCTGATTTTCTTTCTTCGTCTCTTGTCTGATGATAAAAAAGGATAGCGATATTTTACTATATCCATACACAAATTCTTTTTATACAGTTCATACAGGGTGTACCGAAATCCCCGTACAAAAAAAATCCAAATTTCCTTTTTAAATTTCGAATCAAAAAGTCGTTTGCCACTTTTTACAAAACTTAAAATCAGAAAAGTAATTCAAGTTTAAAATTTAAACAATAAATGCTCTTTTCTGGAAAGTGGGGATGAAAATCACGAACCAAACTCTAACTAAATTTTCTTCGTATTTTTTTGAGTCGAAAAGTCTTTTGCCACTTTTCACAAAACTCAAAATCAAAAAAGTTATTCGAGTTTGAAATCTGATAAATCTGATTGGTTGAAACTTTTAACTCGAATATCTTTTGATTTTGAGTTTCGTGAAAAGTGGCAAAGGACTTTTTGACTCGGAAAAATATGAAGAAAAATTAAGTAAATTTTGTCACATGATTTTTATCCCCACTCTTCGTAAGAGCGAGTTTATTGTTTAAATTCTAAACTTGAATAACTTTTCTTATTTTGAGTTTTGTAAAAAGTGGCAAAGGACTTTTTGACTTGAAATTCAAAAAGAAATAATGGATTTCTTTTTGGTACGGGGATTTTGGTACACCCTGTATATTATTCTTTATATATATATATATAGCTATATTTGTGATAGCTTGTACGATCACCTAACCTAACCTCACTTTTTGTTTTATTATTGTTTGTTGAGTTTGTTGAGTTTGTGGATTCGCATATTTTTCATTTCGAGCAGTTTCGAGAACGTGAATCGTGAAAAAGTCAAGAATTTTCAAGAAATGATAACCGAAGAATCTTTCGATCAGGTAATTATTACAGAAGATAATGAAAATTGCGAACAGATTCGCTTTCACCAGCTAAACGTTAAGAAAATTTTTGGTTATAGGTCATGGATATTGTTACTTATTTTTATTTTTGTATTTTATAGACATGATTGATTTATTTCTGCATTAATTATATGTATATCCATGCTTTGTATATGCAAAGTTTTTTTATAAAACTAAAGAATATAAATAGTCCAATAAATTATATGATGTGCAAAACGTATTATAAAACCAAATTCTACTAACTTGGGAAATATTGTTTACATATAACATGTTTGAAATATGTTTGTGAATAATATATTAACAATAGTATAAGCGAGATATTTAAAAAAAACATGTAAAATGCAAAACTCTACAAAATTTTTTTCAATTTATATAAAGAAAATGAAAACAAGAGAAAAAACTTACAACTTATAGTTATTAGAAATCGTGGTAACTTTGAAATTTGTGTAGTTTGTGGAAATTTTCTATAACTCCAAATTTTAATTGAATTTTTACAATTATATAACATCTTTGTGCAAGGATCGATTTTTAATTCCAAAAAATTTGATAATGATGTAAAAATAAAGTACTCAAAAATACCATGCAAATATCAATCAGTTATTAAATTTTAATTTAACCGAACCATCTAAATATGTATCAAATACCTAACATTTCTCAAAGTTATATTATGCTCTAAATTGTTTTTTAAATTTCCAAAATTTTAGACTGTATCCGTATCATGAAACATTTTTTTATATTTAAAAATGTTGTATATCAAACGGTTTCTGTAATTTTTCGTAATTCAACAATTTTTCACTATGGACAAAGTCTATCAACATTATTTGAATTTCATAGAATTAACAACAATCTGGAGAATTAACCCAATGCTTTTTCATTTGCTTTATATTTTAACAATAATGATTGGAAAAAAATTCATTAAAACTTCTGTAAGTTATACCAATTTTTTGTAATTTTTCAATACTTTCAAGTTTTTGGAATTTTTTCATAAAATTGAAAAAAACATACTTTTCTTAAAAATATGATAATGATCACATGCAAAATTTATTCTGTCTACTTATAAAATTATAAATTATATAAAAATTCTAATTTTTTAAATTTTTTCAAAATTTTTAAATTTCAAACATAGTAAAAACTATTCAAAGATTGAAGTTGGACTAAAATAATAAGAAAATTTGGAAATTGAATTAGATGGACATAAAAACCTTTGCTCATTTTTCAGAAATTAAAAATTTTTCACGATGTACAAAGTTCATTAACATTATCTGAAATTCAACAAATTAATCGAATTTTATAAGATTTACAACAATCTGGAGAATTATCCCAATGCTTTTTCATTTGCTTTATATTTTAAAAAGAATAATTGAAAAAAATTCATTAAAATTTCTGTAACTTATAATAATTTTTCATGATTTTTAAATACTTTCAAGTTTTTGAAATTTTTTCATAAAATTAAAAAAACCATACACTTTTCCACAAATATAATAATGATCACAAAATAAAAAATTTATATTGTCTATTCATAACATTATCGACTATGTAAATAATTTTCAGTTTATTAATTTTTTCAAAATTTCAAACATAATAAAAACTATTATACAAATAGTCGGGAAATTAGTCTTACTTCAAATATTGAAGTTAGATTAAAATAATAAGAAAATTTGGACATTAAATTAGATGGAGATAAAAATCTTTGGTCATTACAATTTGGACATTATCGTGTCCTGCCCTTATATTTTTCATACATTGTAGCTTTGGCCGGAGATTTTAAATTTGCAATATCTTTAAAAAAATTATTGAAGAGAAAATAAAGGGATTAACAAAAAACTCATGTAAATATAGTTATTTTAAACTTATTTTCGTAGTATATGTTATCCACAGTGAGAGGACACTTTTCTCAAAATTTTTTTCCTAAGAAAAATGTTCCCAACAATTTTTTCCCCAGTTTTTTTTCTCCCAAAATATAGTTTTCCCACGCTTTTTATTTTTCACGATGTTAAAATTTTCCAGAAATAATTTTTTCGAGACATTCCAATTCCTAAAATTAGTTTTTCCTCAAAATTTTTTTCGTATGATTTGAACTGAATTTTGGATTTGACAGATAACTTTTTTCATATAAACAACTTATTGCAATGTCACCTGTTTTTCGGTCAATGTTTTATACGACCTGTCAAATTTTTGGTATTTTGTCATTTTTTACTAAAAATCATTTTTTCTATCCACACTATGACAAAAAAAAAATCTTGTAAGACAATATTTTGGGAAAAATTTTAGTATGAAAAAAATATTGGAAAGAAAATAAATTGGGACTGAATTTTTTAAGAAAAACATCTTTTAGGACAATCTTGTAGGAAAAATTTTTAGTGGGAAAAAAAACATTGTAAAGAAAAAACATTGAAAAAAATGTTTTTGGTTAATAATATTTTTGGGAAAAGTGCACCCCAATCGTTATCCACATAGTAAAATCCCTAAATAAATTATTGTATTGAGAAATATTATTAAACATCAGTAACACCGAAACCTAACTGATAAATTTCCCATTTAAATTTTATAGATTGAAGATGACGAGGTCGAGGTACAAATCGGGGGAACACTTCCTGGCGGTCGCAAAAGGCTCTTCTCCAAGGAATTGAGATGCATGATGTACGGCTTTGGGGATGATCAAAATCCGTTTACGGAAAGCGTCGATTTGTTGGAAGATCTAGTGACGGAATTCATAACTGAAACGACTCATCGAGCCATGGAAATCGGTCGAACTGGTCGAGTTCAGGTCGAAGATATCGTATTTTTAGGTGAGTTCTGACTCATGAAAAATTTTTCTTTTTTTAGCTTGATTTTATAAAAAATATTCTGATAATTCATTATTAATTACAAATGAGTTTTGAAAGCCATAAATATTATTATATCATTATAATTTTTTTTTATAATGTTATAAACTTTCATAATGTTTAAATTTTTATATTTTTTTATGTTTTAATTTTTTTATTATAATTTTAATGTTTTTTTATATTTATTACAATTTTTATATATTCTTATAATGTTATATGCTTGAATAATATTTAATGATTATTAAAGAAACGCTCCATTGACAATATAGAATTATTATATTTCAAATCTACCAATTGGAGCCAAAAAAAAAGTAATTAGAGACGAGTAATAATTATTAACACCCAATTATTTATCAAGTTTTCGGTCTTATATTTGACCCTTTTCATGAAAATTATATTTCTAAAGGTTTACAATAGGTTACTAATTTGAATCTCCATAATTTCATGAGGTAAAATATCAAATTAGAAACAAAAATCGCCACAGTCAATTATAACTATTATATCAGAATATAATAATAATAATAATAATAGTTATAATAGTAATAGTAATAATTATACATATTATTTATTGTTTATTATAAAATTAATTATAATTTTACAGAATATAATATAATAATTAATAATACTATAATGTAATAAGTATTATAATATAATATATTGTATTATTATATGCAATGATAATATTAATAAATTTAATAT
The DNA here is from genome assembly GCA_030522825.1 of Platygaster orseoliae. NCBI lineage: Eukaryota > Metazoa > Arthropoda > Insecta > Hymenoptera > Platygastridae > Platygaster > Platygaster orseoliae. The sequence goes on along the minus strand of JAPYZL010009403.1, from coordinate 10,868 downwards.
AATAATAATAATGATAATAACAACAACTATTACATCAGAATATAGTAATATGAATTAAATTTCTTCAACAATCATAGACTGCATATTTTATATAATATATAATATATTTTTATATCATATGTTTTTATTATATCTTCATTTTATATTAATTTTAAAATAAATTTTTTACAGTCAGAAAAGATCAAAGAAAATATGCAAGAGTTAAGGACCTTTTGACAATGAACGAAGAACTCAAAAAAGCGAGAAAAGCTTTTGATGAAGGCAGATACGCAGGTATTTAAAATTTTTAAATAGCTTTTGCAAATTTTTTTCTATTCATCGTCTGAATGTTTGTGCTTTGGAGCTCTGTTGATGTTATTGCATGCTCTTATGTCTTGGCTTTTTTAGTTTTACAAGGGTTGTTGTGATTTTTTAATTTTGAAAGAAATTTTTTTTATTATAATGAATATAAATAGTATATATATATTGTATTATATTTTAATATTTTATACATTAATATTAATATTTAAAAACAATATTAAGTAAAATAATATATTTCAAGTTAAAATAAATCATCAAAGTTTGAAACTGTTTTGATTATTTGCACAGAATGTAATAAATGTGAATGTATGACATTTTTTTCTAATATTTATTTCTTTCTGAATCAACAATTGAGAATCCACATGAAATTTTATTAGTTATTTATAACAAATCTCATGTTTTTTAAAATCACAACAAAATTTCGTGAATTTTCTTCATGATTTTGAGTTTCAAAAGTTCTGTCACTTTATTTACTCTTTCAAAAAGTTGCAACAACCCTGTATAATTGCAAGATAGTTGTTTGTTTGTTTGAAAATGCGTTGAAATTTGTTTGTTTGTACATATGCAATAATTGTTTGACTTGCAACGAATTACTTGCAGACGGAGTCGAAGGTGCCCCGGCGCCTTAGTTTTCCAAATACGCGAATGACTGCACACTTTTCGTTACTATCTACATGTTTTATTTGTACGTTTTGAGAAAATATTATGATTGCAATTAAAAATCTCTAGTTTAAAAATATTGCATGATTTTAACGTAATTTCTATTTTGGTTTGCCACTGTTCGAAACACCAGACTTTTATGTTATTTGTTATACTATTTTTACATGTGATTTTAAGTGTAACGAAAAAATTTTAATAAAAAGAAAGAGTAGTATTTATAAGAATAATTATCAGTTTTTTTGTTCTTTTCTTTTTTTTTATCAATGACGATTTTTTGATATCTGAATGATAATGATTGAAAACATGAAATAACCAACAAAGAAAAATTAGTGAAATTTATCGAAAACGTACTTTATGGAATCGAGAAGTTATAAAAAATTGTTTCATGTAAGTATTTTAAGTTGAATGAAATTCAGAATTCTTAATTTTAATAATTTAAAATAACAATTCTGGTTTGAAAAAATTTTTTTTTTACGGAAATATGATTTTAAGTGTTTGGCTATAGGATAACGTAAAAAATAATATTTTGGAAAATTAATTTGATTCAATAAATAATATGTAAAAATAGAATCTACGAAAATTATAAGAATCTAGAGAAAATTTTAATCCTGTGGCATGGAATTATAGATATCTACATAGAAATCTATCGATATACTAGAAATTATTTCTAATTATGCGAACATTAAAGAATTATTCAAATTGATAGAAATCTACGAAAGAATTTATTTTTGAAAAATCTTAACAAATATAGGAAAATTGTAAATATCGATTGATATAAATCTCATAAATACTAAAAAAGTACGTGAAAAGAAGAATTTTACGAAATATTGAAAATCTCTGTGTTATTCTCTGAGGAATCTATAAAAATGCTAAAAATCTATCAAGATTTAAATTCTAGAGCATCAATTTCTAGAAATACACAAATCTATAAAAATACTAATAATTCTTAATAACATTAGAAAATACTTCAAACCTAATAAATATTTGTTTGAAAATACCAAAAATTGAAGAAATTTATTAATACTGAAAAACTACATAGATATAATTTTCTCAACAAATTCTACATAGAAACCCGTAAAAATACAATAAAATTTATCAAATTGTATGAATGCCAAAAAAAGCAACTAAAAGTACTAAAAATCTGTATAAAATATACTTTTTTCTGTAAAATTACTTTGAATACACGAAACTGTCAAAATTTTCAATGCTATTGCATTATATTCTACAAATATATAGTGATTCATATTACTATAGAATTTTTTATTCTCTTCTTTATATCATACGAAAATTCCAGAAGTATATGAAATATTTAAAATCCTTGTACATATTATTCTTTTCCTTTTTTTCTATCAATGTCGATTTTTTGAAATCTGAATGATAATGAATAAAAAAATGAATAAACAAATTAGTGAAATTTATTAAAAACGTACCTCATGAAATTGAGAGGTTATAAAAAATTGTTTCATGTAAGTTTTCTAAGCTAATTGGAATTCAGAATTCTTAGTTTTAATAATTTAATGCAATCCTGGTTTCAGAAAAAATTTTTTTCAACGAAATTATGATTTAATGTGTTTGGCTAGGATAAAGTAGGAAATAAAAATGTGGCAAATCGTTTCAACTCAGTAAATAATTAAAAAAAAAAATAAAATCTATAATAAAAGTGAAAAGAAAAAATAACGAATAAAATTAAAAAATATGATGAAAATCGTGATGATCGATCGATATAAATCTTTTCAATACTAATAGAGTACGTGAATAGAAAAATTTTACGAAATATTGAAAATCTATGTGTTATTCTCCAAGAAATTTATAAAAATGATAAACATCTATCAAGATTTGAATTCTAGAGCATTAATTTCTAGAAATACTATATTTCCATATTAAAATTAAAAAATACTTTAAACCTAGTAAATATTAAAAAAAAAAAACGGGAAACACTAGAAATCTTCATAGAAATCCATAAAAATACAATAAAATTCATAAAATTGCATTAATGTCAAAAGAAAAGGAACGAAAAATATAAATATATAGCGATTTATATGATTACTAGAATATTTGTATTTTGTACTATTTATATAATACGAAAACTCTAGAAGTCTATTAAATATTCCAAATCTATAAAATTATTAAACAATATCAGAAAATCTGTCAAGTTTTATTAATTTTGAAGAAATATGGAAAAAAACTGTATATATTAGAGAAACAAAAATCTGCAACATTTTTTGCAATATTATAATAAAATTCATCAAATTGTATGAATGCCAAAAAAAGGAACGAAAAATACTTAGAATCTGTATAAATTATATTGTTATCTGTAAAATTACTTTGAATACCCAAAATCATTAAAATTTGCAAAACTGTGGCATTATATTCTATAAATATACAGCGATTCATATAATTATTAGAATTATTGAATTTTATGCTATTTATAAAATACGAAAAGTTCCAGAAGTATATAAAATATTAAAAATCTATAAAAATATTTCACAGTATCAAAAAATCCGTCGAGATTTATTAATTTTAAATAAATATAGAAAATACTACAGGTATTAGAAAAATAAAAATTTGCAATATTTTTTGCAATATTACAATAAAAATACAATAAAATTCATTAAATTGTATGAATGCAAAAAATAAAGGAACGAAAAATACTTAGAATCTGTATAAGTTATACTGTTATCTGTAAAATTATTTTAAATATCCAAAATCGTTAAAATTTTCAAAACTATGGCATTATTTTAAACTATCAATATATAGCCATTCATAGAATTAACAAAGTTTTTGTACTCTATGTTATTTATATAGTACGAAAAGTCTAGAAGCCTATGAAATATTCAAAATATATAAAAATATTTAACAATATCAAAAAATCTGTGAAGTTTTATTAATTTTAAAGAAATACAAAAAATACTACAAGTATTAGAAAAAACAAAAACAAAAATCTGCAATATTTTTTCGGAACGCTGAAATTTCCTTCACATTTCTTCTTCTTTAGTCGAGTCGTGTACGTTATTTAAATGAATGTATAGCTGTGACATGTTGTTATGCCTACCAAATTTGCATATTGCGCAAGTAAGTGGTGTTCATTGTCACCAATCCCTCTTATCTTCGTGATTTTAAAAATGAAACAATTTTGCTAACAGAGTAAAAATCCAGAAAAAAAGGAGTTCCCGAGGACACGAGTTATCATGGAATCATGCGGAACCCGAATTTTTAGTACCTGCTTCGAATACATGATTGCACGAAAAATTAATATTGTTTATTGTAAAAATCGACGATTTTCTCAAGTATTATTGTGACTGTAGGGATCTTTTTTATGTAACTTTTTCAATAAAATGATGGTAATTTTTTTGTTTTGAGTTTTGTTATTTTTTATTATTTTTATTGCAGGATAATTGATGAATATATATAATAATTTAATAAATTTAATAATAAATTTTATATTTTTAAATTTTTGACATGTGAATTTTGAAACCAAAATTTCCAAAAACCCAGTTCCGAAATTACTCAAAAACTTTCAACAGTTTAAAAAATAAAAACCCCGCGAAAACCGCGAGTTTGCAACCCCAAATTTTCCGGACATGCGCACGAATTTTCACCAATTTCCACGTAAAGTCGGGAAAGTGTCCGCGTCATTCCAACATTAAGGTTAGATTCAAAATGCGATCAATAAAACCATCTCCAAAATAAAACCAATTCTCACAATTTCCACTGCAACGGAAAAAAAAGAATGAACTCCGGCAATGAGTTCTTATCTAAAAATAGCTCTTTTCTCCTCGACGATCAATAAATCCCAGACTGTCAGCAACAATTGTAAAAAATCAATCATCTGATTAAAAATCGACTTTCTCGCTGTTAATGGGATTCAATATTGTTATTATGTAATGTAAGTTGAAAGGATTCGGAAACTCGGAAACTTGTCAGTTTTCGTCGGCACGTGAGAAGACTTGAGCTCGAGTTTTCGTGGTCGCGAGGAAAATTTGTCGGAAAATATGAAAGATGGGTGCAGATTGTTGCGAGCGTTGCTGAGGGTTTCGGAAAAAGCGGCGAATATCGCGAGGATTTGCAGACATAACGAGTCTTTATTTTCGTTGCTGGTTCAGGAAAAAAGCGAGGCGGAAAAAAATCCGCGGTTTTTCCAAGATTTCAAGACTTTGGCTGATGTGCTCATTCAGGAGACAATTAAACATGATATCGCGATCGAGGTGAGAATTAAATTGAGTTTTTTTTTGGGTTGTATAATAAAATAATTAATATTATTTATGAAATTCACAAACGATTCTTAAAATTTTTCATGTTTTTCTAGTTTTCCAACATTCTCGAAATTTCTAACATAACTCAAACTTTTCGAAACTTGAAATTCGACAAAAATATTATTTCTAAATTTTTTTAAAATTTTTCATATACAGCCACAAAACTAATGTTTCATTTTGTTAATTAAAGTTTCCAGAAGTTGCAAAAAAAGTGAAGGGGGAGGAAAATAACGTTTTCAGCAACACTTTGGGCGAAACGATAACAGTTGAAGTGCTTCCAACTTGGGAAGAAACAACGCAGTTACTTGTTAAAGTTTTGGACCAAAATACTCAAGTCGCTGAATTGCTGTCGAAAGAAGTTCACAAAGATATATTTTTGACCGATGTACCTGTAAAAGCTTGTGACATTCCGAGTGATTTTGACGTGCCAATTGACGATGTGGCGATTTGGATCGATCCTATAGGTATATTTAAAAAATTAACATTAAGTGTTTAAAGTGTTCTAAAATGCCCCAAATTTAAGGATCTAAATTTCAATGTTCCCATATTGCTTATATTTCGGAAAGCCAAGTAAAATGAAATTCTGAAGTTCAGAAACTCCAAAACTTCATATTCCAATGTGCGAAAAATTTTAAACAAAAATTTATCACTGGGAAAATAAAAATGAAAATGGAATTCAAATCAAATAGATCAAAAAAAATTTCCATTCAAACCTTGAGGTGCGAGAAGGATAGACCTAGTTGAGTAATGTGATAGAGAGAGAGAAAAGATGAAACAAATTATGGAAGTAGTCTTTCATACTTGTTTTTACTTTCCGGGTGGAAAATCTTGTCTTGCACTCGGAATACAACGAAATTTTTTGCGAATCAAAGAGAGGTCATCTGGTGAAAGTATCCTACTAAAAAAATCCACTTGGATTTTCAACTAAAAGTTTACTTGGATTTTCAACTAGAAATACACTCAGATTTTAAACTGGAATTTTGTTAAGGTTTTTCAAAAGAAATCTAATTGGATTTGTAATACACGTTAATATTATTAAATAAAATTGAAATTTGATTAAATTAAAAGAAATTGAGTTTTTTTGGATTGTGTTAATAATTGATAATATTATCAAAATATGCGATAATGATATTGTAGTACCTATATATAAATTCATTTTATGTATGTTACAATAAATAATATACAATAATTATTATTATTTTTAAACGTATATAATACAATAAATAATATAATATACGAAATTCACAAACAATTTTCGAAAGTATAAAAGTTTCCCGAATTTTTTAGAATTATTGACAACTCTCAAAATTTTTATGTTTTTCTCGTTTTCCAACATTTTCGGAATTTCTTACATGATACAAACTTTTCGAAACTTTTGAAATTCGACAAAAATATTATTTCTGAATTTTTTGTTTTTTATTTTTGATTTTGATTTTTTCAAATTTTAATAAAAAAAATAATGGAATTATTAAAGTTTCCCCAAAAGACATCCAATTAGATTTCCAATTATAGTTGGAAATTTTTTTATTAATTTTAATAGACTTGTCTTGGAAGTTTTTTTACATAAACGCATTTGAAAACCAATATACAAAGTTGATGAAGATTAATAAACTCTTGATTTTTCATTGACTAGTTCATTGAATTTTTTGTAAAATATACAATATACAATAATATGCAACAAATAATATACAATATACAATTTACAAGTCTATAATTTTGACTACTGACAGATTTTAATATGCGTTGATTGAAATTAATAGATAAGTTAATTAGTCTGAGTTTCATACACGTGTTTATTATTTTTTATGTAAATACCATACATGAATGTTAATTGAAATTATAGAAATTTTTAACAGTGTATAAATCCACTCGGATTTTCAACTGGAATTATATTAAGGTTTTCCCAAAAGAAATCTAATTGGATTTCCAAGTGGAAATCTTGTTGGAAACTCAAATAAATTTTTAGTTGAACAAACACTTGGATTTTTAACTGGAATTTCATTAAGGTTTCCTCAAAAGACATCCAATTGGATTTCCAACTAGAAATACACTTGGATTTTCAACTGGAATTTCATTTAAGTTTCCCCTCAAAAAAATTTAATTTGATTTCCAAGTGGTAATCTTGTTGGAAACTCAAGTACATTTCTAATTCGACAAACATTTGCATTTTTAACTGGAATTTTATTAAGGTTTCCCCAAAAAAATCCAATTGGATTTCCAAGTAGAAATCTTGTTGGATTTCCAACTAGAAATCTACTTAGATTTTCAACTGGAATTTTATTTCGGTCTCGCCAAAAGATATTCAATTGTATTTCCCAGTGAAAATCTTCTTGGATTTCCAACTGGAATTTAATTTAGATTTTCCCAAAAAACATCAGTTGGATTTCCAACTAGAAATCTACTTGGATTTTCAATTGGAATTTCATTTAGGTTTCCCCCAAAAATATTTAAATGGATTTCCAAGTGGGAATCTTGTTGGGAACTCCAATAAATTTCTAGTTGGAAATCCACTCGGATTTTCAACTGGAATTTTATTAAGGTTTCCTCAAAAGACATAAAATTAGATTTGCAAATAAAAATCTACTTAGATTTTCAGCTGGAATTTCATTCATGTTTCTCTAAAAGAAATCTAATTTGATTTCCAAGTAGAAATTTTGTTGGATTTCCAACTAGAAACCCACTTGAATTTTCAACTGGAATTTTATTAAGGTTTCCTCAAAAGACATCCAATTGGATTTCCAATTAGAAATCTACTTGAATTTTCAACTGGAATTCATTTAGGTTTCCCTAAAAGAAATCTAATTGGATTTGCAAGTGAAAATCTTGTTAAAATAAGTCTTAAATAAATCTTGTTGAAAAATAAATTTCCAGTTAAAAAAACACTTGGATTCTTAACTGGAATTTCACTTGTGTCTCGCCAAAAGACATCCAATTGTATTTCTTAGTGAAAATCTTGTTGGATTTTCAACTAGAACTAAATTTAGATTTCCCCAAAAGACATATAATTGAATTTCCAGGTGGAAACCCAGTTACATTTTTTCAGTAAAATATATGAATCCTTGAAACACAACCAGAGCTTTCAACATCGTCTTACTCCAAATGATTTGAAAGACATATCAGGCAAAAAATAAAAATTCAGAATCCTGTATCACACAACTATTTCGAATTTGCATTTTCTGGTGACGCGAACCATATTTTCCCAGACTCGACCGCCGATTACATAAACGGTCGCAACGAAACTCCGGACGATGCAACAAAACTATCGTCGAGTGGTCTACCTTGCGTGACGGTGCTGATAGGCGCTTATCAGATGAGCACGAATGCCCCGGTTATAGGCGTCATCAATCAGCCCTTCCACAGCAAGCGAGAAACTGGGTAAACGATTTTGACTTAGAATAATTACAATACTTACACCACTTTCTAGAATTTTGGATAAAGGTGTTTTTTTTTTCTAATAATCTGCTAGCAAAGATCTTTGCTAATATTTCATAGATCAAAATCTGTTACTGAGAAAATAGTAAAGAAAATGGGATCAACGTTACATTTCTTGGAGGTTCATTAGGTTTGATCAATAAAACTTTCACTCTAAAAGTCAATCTTATTTTAAGATGGAATAAAATTAAGGCACCACTTGAAATTTAAATATTGTCTTAAATTTAGTACACGTTTAAATTTATTTTCATGCAAGTTTGATTTCCTCAAAATATGAAAAATTTTCTCAACTAAAAACTATATTAATTTGAAGTCGTGCCTTAATTTTGTTGCACCTTAAAATAAGATGCAACTTTCAGAGTGCTCCATTCAAAGCTTAAGGTGCGAGAAGGACATTCTTATGGTCGTGTAACGTGCTAAAAAGAGAAAAAAGATGAAACAAATTTTTCAATTAGCCGTTTTTAAGAACTAACTTCAAAAAATTCAAAGATACGTGGATCTTTAAATTTAGCGTGGATTCCTTATTTGCTTCTACTTTTCGAGTACAAAATTTAGCGTTGCCTAGTGTGATGTCCCGATGACCGAAACTGATAAGGAGAAACTTAAGAGGGTGGAAAATGTAGCACAAGATCAAGTGGTTTCACTTTGTTCCAATTTCAAGAGTTACTGCTTTTTCAAAAATTTTGCATTTTGTGTTATTATCGTGTTTACTCGAAAAATAGATAGTTTTAAAATTTTTTTATTTAAATTAAAATACAAATATTAAAAAAATTTAGAAAGTTATAGATATTTGTGTAGTTACGTCTGAAATCGATTAAAAAGTTCTAAAAAATCAGGGAACATTGACAAACTTGATTGATTATGAATAATTCTATGAAATTCCAAAAATTTGTGGAATTTTAGAAAATGTTCATTAATTTTGTAGTTTATGTTTATTATGTAGAATTTATTTTCGAAATATGCTTTATGTGTTTTTATTTTTAGGAAAAATCTGAATAACTTGCAAAGTATTTGAATATTACGAAAAATGTATAAATAATAACGTTTTTTCCTTTTTTATTCAAAATCTGAAGAACTTTGAAAGATTAAAACAATCACGAAGAATTTTCGTAAAGTTTTTGATGTATGGAATACATATAAATAGAATTTTGTTTGAAATGAAAATATTTCAAAATAAAACCCTTGAATATTTAAATGACTGTAAATAATTAAAAAAAACTCAAAAAGTTTGTTGAACTTCGGAAAGTTTGTTCATAAACTATGTAGAATGTGTCAATCATAATTTTCTAAATATGCATAATAATTTGTTTCCATTTTTTATTATTAGTCTGTAAAACTTGTATAAAATGAAGGAATTCTGAAAAACCTTAATGAGTTAAACAAATTTTATAAAATATTTATTTAGTTTCATATTATTGTGTTACGAATTTTTTAAAATTGAAGAGTATTGATAATTTCTTAATTTTTGTTAGTGATTCTAAAAAATGTTTTTGAATTTATAAAATTTCAGCAAATTTTTTGTAGATTGCGTTCATTGTCGTGTTTTTTTGAAATATGCACTATTATTGTTTTTTTTTTTAAACTTCCAGAAAGTTTCGAACAATTTTTAAAATAATAGAAATCTTGAAGAATTTCAAAAACCTTGAAATTTTCGACGATTGTTAATAATTTTTCCAATTTCGTTTAATTTCAGAAAGTGTTGATAAATTTTGTAGATAATGTTCATCATCACATTTCTTTGAAAAATGCATTTTAATGTTTTTTTTTTTCATTTTATTAAAAATTTTGAAATCTTGAAAAGCATCTAAAATTCGCGAAAAATCATAATAAGTTGGACAAATATTTACTAAATTCGAAAAATTTAAGGTACCAAAAAACATTGCAAAACTTAACGACTCTGTCAATAATTTAACAAAAAAAGAAAAAATTAAATTTTATTAAAAAACCTAATTTTTCAAAATCAAAAAATGTTCCACTACTATAAATGTAACTACAAAGTAACAGTGTTACATAACAATTTTACATCACATTGTAGCGATCAGTAACTACCTGTCAATCTTCAGAGCACACGGAGAAAAGTAGACACTGCTGGCCCATGCGTAAGACATTATCAGGAAATGTCTCGCATAGTTTAGCAAAAACGAGGGCGATCGACATGAGTAGACCGTTTTTATACATTGTCTGCCCGTGTCTCGGCACTGGTCACTGGTGTTTTAGACACGG